>JACXGK010000357.1:0-75670 GCA_016801125.1 Novumbra hubbsi
ATCACTGCTCTAGAGGAGATCTGCATGGAGGAATGGGCCAAAATACCAGCAACAGTGTGTGACAACCTTGTGAAGACTTACAGAAAACGTTTGACCTCTGTCATTGCCAACAAAGGGTATACAACAAAGTATTGAGATAAACTTTTGTTATTGACCAAATACTTATTTTCCACCATAATTTGCAATTAAATTCATAAAACAATCCTGTCATAGTTGAAATGTACATGAAAATGATGAAAATTACAAGCCTCTCTCATCTTTTTCAGTGGGAGAACTTGCACAATTGGTTGCTGACTAAATACTTTTTTGCCCCACTGTATCTATTTAATAAATTATGAAATCTGTTAAACAACAAAATGGCAAGAATTGGTCTGAATACATTCCAAAGGCACAGTAGCAATATAGAGGGGCTTCAGCTTTGGTTTCTGCCCACACGTATCCTAATGCTGTGTCTTTTGGATTGAGATCCTTGAACATGTAGCTCATTGAACAACTCCTTGTGAGGGATTTACATGCTCTGGCCCCTTCAAGAAATAGCACTGTAACTGTCTGTGTCCCGAAGCACAAAGATATGCAGTTCACATCCTCTCCTGAGGAGTTTGGAGTAAGCAATTTTATAGATGCTGACTTCCCAGTCGCCCTAGAAACAAGACGTCTTAGCCCAAAGTACAGGCCGTTGTGTTAGCTGGCATCGCAGAGCATCACTGTCAAATTGGATCCTCCGTGGATGAATTTAAAGCAAGATGTAATGTACACAGGCAGGCATGTGTATGTGCACACATACTTGCACATGCGCGCTCACACGCACGCGCAGATGCCTGTGGGCCTAACATGTTGTCCTGTTGCAGAGTATTTGTAATGTTCTATGACTGTTATCTCCTTCTACATCAGATGCCCTGAATAGGAACAGATCAACAGAAGGCAATGTGATTATGCTGTATAGAGAAATCGAATAAAAAAGAAAGAAACACAAGACTCTCAATTTACTTTACCTGAGCTTTGTCTCATGATTTGAGCTCAAGGTTGCTTCACCAATTAGAATTTCGATTTTAGGTCTATTTGGCCTGTTTGTGTTCTTTGTAATTATTCTTCTCAGATTTTAACTAGCAGATGAAATATTTGACCCTTTCGGTACTGTATTGTGGCTGGCCTTTTTGTATAGCAGGTTTGTGTGAGAAAATGTAATCAACTTATTTTTGAAAGACCAGGCGACATGTCTGTATCACTGTGGCTTTGCGGGTGAACGACAGACTTGTTACATAAACAAGATTTTTGGAACAGCTTTATGATTGATTTAGACAGTGATAATTGAAAGTGCATGGTTGGTGGTTTTAGCTAGTGGCTTCAGTGAGAAAAATATAATCTGTTATGAAGCAGAGGGTTTTTGTTGCTGATTAGCAATATTCTAGTATTTAGGGGGATTAGCAATATTCTAGTATTTAGGGGGTTTGTAACTGTAAATTTGCTTCTTCAAATCCCTTAGACAAAAACTTCAACAAGCTATTGTTTTGCCCTTGAGCAATGTTCTTATCCGTAATTTCTCCTGTCTCTTTTGTTAATAGCACCTACTAAATATAACATAAATGTGGTATAAAAGCTATAAAGAGCTTTTGAGCAACTTGTGAAGTCTGTGGGACCTTGAAAAGCAATTGATATGAACATCTTTCTTTGTAAAGAATTGTTGTAGAATTTAATAGTGACAATTAAAACTCAACATCACTTTTAAACAATAAGGCAGCAATGTCTGTGATATATTTGCCACATAACACACACTTCTGTGTTTTTTTATTGTTTTAAATGAACTTCTGTTCTGTGTCTGTCCTCTCCTTGTTCTCCTCTTTCTTATTTACTGTACAATGCATTATCCACCGAATGCATGTCTCTCTTTGACAGTTTTTATTTTATTTTAATGTATCTTCCAATGTGTTTCTATTTCAACTGCCATACCAGCTTTTTAAAATCTCAGTGACATTAAATTGTCTCTGAATGGCTTTTTGGGGGCCTTGTTATTCAGATGTCATTGTGGTCCATGGTGGTCCGTTTGGTTTGGTCAGTGGGGTGGATTTGGATATTGGCTGCAGTTCCACGTCGTGAGTCAAACTCCTTCAATCAAACTCGCTCTAGTGTCCCCACTAATGAACAACACTAATTAATTTGAAAACTGGTGAGACAGGGTGAGCGTTAGCAGGGTTATTCCACAGCAAAGGGGCCTATCTCGCAGAGAAAGAAGGGAAAACCAGTATTGTCAGCATAGTGGAACATTCTATCAACTATGCCAATGCCTCAGTTGCACATTTGACTCTGCAGCCTGGGTTTGAATCTGTCCTACTGCTTTGTCAACAAAAACCCTCCCTACTCTGTCTTTCACTACTTTACGGTCCAACAAAAATATATATCTTTAAATAATAAGAACTGTGGATGTCCTGTGGCCGCTCAGCACAACTTGTGATGCTCCAGGGATGTGCGGATAATTAATTTCTGCTTACAGGGGGCAGTGCACAGAGAGCGTATTTGCATACAAATAAACAAGAATAAAAATAGACACAGAAGCCCTTTTCAACATTCACCACCACCTCCAACACAAAGAGATGTGTTCAGGACTGGCAGGCAGGCAAACACTCCTAAACAAAGAAACATGCGCACCCAGTAGAATACTCGAACAACGCAAGCATGCACACTCTTAGACGGGAAAACAAGCACTCCACCCACAAAAGCAAATATTGTCCATCACATTCATATGAATAGCAGCCTCTGGTGTCAAAGAGATATGGAAGTTATTACCCAGAGAAGTTGGATGGCCAGCCATAGATATGGCTTCAGTGACAACATGCTGGGAATAATGATTTCTAATGCCTTAGTCTATCAAAAATAGCCAAATACACCTAACAAAAGGATATAGGCCTATGCATTGGTTTACTGTGTAGCATATGCTTTGAGTATCTGCAATGCAATTGTAATGTTATATGAAAAAAGAAGGCACAATTGTCGAACAGTTGGCTTATAAAGCGTGAAAGGCCTTTGATACCTAGGCCTGTTTTTCTGTATGCCGTTTTGTGTTTTCAAACAACCTGGGTTGGAAGAAGATGTGTAGACCAAATATGTTCAATAGGACCTACTAGGGGTTACAGATATGAGACACTTTTGGGGTTCCAGGTCAAGCTCTTTCCCGGACATGAATTAAGCCTGGTCTTGGGCCAAAAATAAATCAAGCTCAGTAAATATTTAATGTTAAACCCTCTCAGTAAATATTTGATGTTAAACCTGCCCTATAGAGCCATGTAGAACCCCTTTGGCTCCATGTAGATACCATTTGGTTCCATGTAGTACCCTTTCAACAGAGGGTTTGAAGTGGAATGAATGATGGTCGTTGCTGGTTATGTTTCACCGTGCTAAATTACGTTTGAAAAGGCGCCTGTATGATGAAACGACTTCAATACTCGAATGCATCCGAAGTTATCTTCTAAAGACAAGCATCAAACATTGAACAGAGTTCTAATAAGCTATTATTAATCAATATATCTGTTAGTGGGTTTTTTCAAAATGAGAAAAAAAACAAGGCCTAATTAGTGTTTTCCCCTTTAATATTTTTTTTATTTAATTTTCAATTCCCGTTATTCACATCCATAAACTATTGCGATTTGCTTGGCGTTTTCATTAAAAGAAAATTATTGGTGTGAACATTTGGCTGTTGTTCTCTCCTGCACTTTCGTGCACAACGTGTTAATTAAAGATTTAAACTAGTATCTAGCTGTAACAAAAGGTTATTACATTATATAGGCTAAGTATTTCATTTTCTCGAATTTATAACAGTCCTTTTAAAGTTAATATTGATTTTCTTTCTGTTCCAGCAAACTTCCAGCAAACTGTTCCAGCAAACTTGATTTCAAACTAATCCATTAGGCTTAGATGCTTGTTGCAGACCTAGAATTTCGTTTTCAGTTTGCCTGGATTTTGTTGAACATATTTTATCAATATATCGGCTATTGTTTTATCTGACAATTGGTCATCGAGATGTTCATAATGATGATAATAATTACGTATATAATCCATTAGAGTTTACCACTTTCAAAATCTAGAGACTTTAGGTTTGAATTTTTATGCGAGCGTGATCTACGTATGTAATTTTTAATAATTATTTCTGCAAATTAAACAAGTGAGGGTATAATATGCGTCTCCGAGAGAATTAACCAACAGTCAATTAGAACAGTTTACATGCTAATCATTAAAGCTAATAACAAATACCTCAGATGTTTTAAATTACATTTATTAAAAGGAACAACTTAATGAACACGAGTAAAATATTGTCAATATACAATATCACTTATGAACAAACTTAAAACACTTTTTCACTGAACCGTGAAATATCATATTTTTACATTTGTACATAATCCTGTTAAAGTCAGATGTGATTTTCTGCTATAAACAAGAACCTTAAATAATGGAGAGGTGTTAACCGCTATAAATATTTACTACCTTTGTCAACATGCCCTAAAACAGTTAAATGCTCTCTCAAGAAAGTGCAACTTTAAGTGGTAATCGTATTTCAAATTAATAAAATAATAGTAAGTGTGATTTTAAGTGATTAAACATTTGATCTACATGTCTTGATAATCAATTATTCAACTGTTTAAAGTGCAGCCGTATTTAGGGAACATATTGGTCACCAATTACTATATCACAATCCCAATTTAAAAACAAATGTATTACGCTATAATCAGCTCTGACATTATACAATTCTGATATCATGCATCTTCTTTTCGTTCCATCGGAAACGAACATCTGAAACCTGAAAATAATTGAAAATGCGAAAATAATCGTATCTGAAGTAAAAAGAAATAATTATATTACATTTTCAGTAGCTTAAAAAACATAAATAACTTTCGCTTCGTAGGAAGAACAAATTACACTGACAACTTTACAGGTGTTCTGTAAACCATTTCATAAACAATGTGCAGTATTTGCCAAAGGCCTAATAAGTGTCAACGTCTTAATTAATCATTATTTTTAGTGGATTCTTGGTCGCTCTGGTCATCTGTAAAGCAAACGTCAACGTCGCTGTCGTTGTCGCTCTTTTGGTCTTGATCTTCAAACATGCTCTCGGTTTTGTCCTCAGCTTTTTTAATTGTTTGTCCGGGGTGCCTTGATTTAACGTGACGCTCCAGATCCCTCCGGCGCACCAGCACCTTGCCACAGAACTCGCACCTGTACGGAGTGTTCCCCTCTGCGTGCAGACGGATGTGCTTGTTCAGATTGCTTGGGTCACCGAAGGGCCTAAAACAAACTTTGCACTTCAACGGCTTGTACCCTGTGTGAGTTCTCATGTGAATTTTGAGTCCGTATTTTCGAGAGTACAGCTTTCCACAGTAAAGGCATAAATGTCCCTTTTTGGGTTTCCCTGACGTATTGGTTGTGGGCAAAGAGTCGAGTCTGGCCCGGTTCTTTTCAACGGTTATGTCGGACAACTGTTGAGTGTGCATGGCTATTTCCCTGTCAATGTTGGTTATTGAACCTAGGTCTGGGTTGAGTGCAGGGGCCCCAAAGTATGACATAGACTCCGGGTATTTTAAGAGATTGCTAAAATGGAATTTCAGTGGGTAGTATGGTGAACTGTAAAGCAGTTCGCCATTGTACACGGTGAACGGCATCAGGGGGATATTGCAATCTCCATTATATGGCTTTACGCCATCAAAATGAGGCAGTGAAAATCGTTCAAAATGGAGCCCCGATGACATCTGAGAGTAGCGCGTGGGGGACAGTCCAGAGGTCATCCGGCTCTCCACGTGCTTGAATGCCGAATTCTCCTCGAAGTGAGGCATTAACGGAAAACCCCGGATGGCGTTTGCGCATGGAACCATCGGAGATGTTGAGTCAATTGGATGGACGCACTTTGAGGCATGGCTTCCAGTCAAAGGTTCGTTCAGGGCACGCGTCGATTTCAAGTTCCCCAGCAGTTTGGTGAAGCCTAGTCCGTTTTGCTTCACATTGGGTTCGTCTCTAGAGGCGTCAGCCGCATTGATCTTGGATAGACCCATCGGTTTGAATGCAGAGCGCACCCCTGGATGGAACCCCATGTTGCTCAACATTGAAGAGGTTGTGCCAAGGCCCAGAACGTGGCCATGGTTTCTAGCGGAGGTAACGCTCATGTCAAGTGCTCTGTCCTGCTCCTCAGCGCTAGGTTTCTTTGCTACCCCAGCTTTGTTGTGGAAGGGCGAGGAAGACACTGTCCTTCTGACAGAGTCTGAAATGGATGGGTTATGGACGTTTCTGGGCGAGGCAGACGTGTTGGGTATGTCCCCAGATTTAGGTGATCGGTTGAAGCTGTCTGAGCCCCTGGCCTGCTCACTGTTTACAAAGCTCCGCCCGTTGCTTAGAGCACAATGGAAATGTACGTGGGCCTTGAGTGTGTTCGGATATTTGAATATTCTCCAGCAATACCAACAAATGTAGCGTTCTTCGCCTGTAGAGAAACAGAGACATCCGGTTAAAATCGAGGGCTGTTTATTTTCCCGCAGACCACATTTATTGACGTCTGGACAACGCAATACCATTTAGGTTTATGGTATGGCTGATAATGGATTTACCATGCGCACATTATGTATTGTTATTAAAAATGAATCTCAAACTCTCGTTTGACAGTAACACTTTTTTCTATGTTAATGCCTAGGATCCCTTGAGATGAATTGACATTATGCCAGTACGGATTTTGAATAGGCGCTGAGGTATGTTTACCCCAGCCACCTCATCAAACGCAAGCAATGACACCAGTTGAACAATGGGAGGTCAATTATATAGATGTAATGATTTTGTAATCCGGGGGCTGTTGTTTATCATCGCCATCAAAAGAGCAAACGCCCCGTCCAATCTGGCGCTCCAAAACCAACACATTGAATAGAGGGACTTTCTCTGTGCTCTTCCCGGTGGAAGTGACAGCAGCTGTTGCTTGAAATCGCAAGTCGGAATAGACAATGAGGCTGGCCCATCTGTTGAAGCCAAATAATAGGAAGCGTATGTCAAGGAGCGAACGGTGTATTGGCCGGAGAGCAGCGCGCACATGCTTTGCCGCAAATCAGGGCAATATACATCCCACATAAAAGTTGGCATTCATTAGGCAACAATACCTATGTAGCCAGCTAATTCACCGTAAAGGGCCTTTTTGAATTTATTTGCTTTGAATACATGCATATTAATGCTTGATGACATTTGTTAACCTCTGTCCCCAATGAATGACTATCGTCTGCTTTGATGATTGTTAAAACGTGCCAATCCCTTCTTTTAATGGCTGGTTTAATCCCTGTGTGTATCGCCGGAGTTAGTGTAGAAGTTAAATATGATTTTGGTTGGCTTGAGTTAAACGAAATATATTTTGTCCTCTCTATTTCATGCCCAATGTTTTCCTCGACATAATTACAATAATAGATTGGTGAAATAATCTAGTGTTGGCTATAACCTAATCTATACACGGTAATTGAGTTGGCGTAATCCGTAAATGTAATATGAATAAAACGGTATTATATTGCTGGTGGCCTTGGGTATAATTCGATAATCTTTTAAACCCCTGGCATCAACGCCAACGTTTGATTATCCAGATAAGATAAATGGTAAATGTATTCTTTTGTATTAGTATTATTATTGTTAGTACTAATTAGTTAGTAAAACTATCCAATTGTATTGTTAAATTGTTTAACATGACCTCAATACATTACCTATGTATTAACCATTATATTTTAATTGTAAATACAACTATTGAAGGATCGCATAATCGAAATATATGCTCTGGGAATACAGATTTTGTCAAGAGGGAAATGGATTGTAATCTCGAAGTTTAGGGTTAGACCGGACACAGCAATCACTCTCGAAATGTTAATGCCATTCACTAGGCCTGTACTGTAGTCTAATCCATTTCTACCAACACTTTACTTTAAACAGTCCCTCATTATGCACGTTTTTTTGTCGTAATATTGAACGACTGGCAAACAAATATAAATCTATCATAGGCTGCTTTTCTCATAGTTTTCTATTTTTATATTCTGCAGTTTTCTTACCTTTCTCGTCGTGTGTTGGAGTGGCGGTTGTAGGGATGTCGTACCATTGGGCCAGAGTGTTTGAGTACCAAACATGTAGCTCTTCGCCTGCAGGGATCTCTCTCAGTACACGATAGAAAATCTAACAAAATAGGTGAACGTTACATACCTAAAATTAGCTTCAGATATTACTTCAACAAAAAATGATCGTGATTGAATAGAGCTCTGCTGACCTGTCCACCGGGTAGATCAGAAACAGCTTCCAAATTTTGTTCTTGGTTGTTTCTGGCGGCACGGATAAACCCAATCCAGTCCGGCACCGGGTTACCGGATTCATCTACAATTTCTCCCCGCAACAGGCGAATCTGATTGATTGCGGAACAGGAAAAAAGCGACGTTAAAAATAATGTTAATTAGGCCGAACATTCGATAAGTGCGATTCATGAATACGCTTTTTTTATGCATTTAGATATTAACAACAGAGATCCTTCCTTGAGTGAAAAAGCGATAGACGGATAGAAATATAATTGCCACCTGTTTTGCTACTCTCTAATGCGATATAGATTATCAGTATGGTCTAAAATCCCAATCATGTAAACTGGTGGGACTGCAATACAAGCATAATTAATATATATTTATTTTATCTTCAGTACAAAATATTTGAAATCACGAAATGTTAACATTAACTTATTATATATCAATATAATTGTGTTAACTCATATTTATGTTATTCCTAATGCTAACGCTATTTCGATATACCTGGAGGTGTGCCCAACGAAAATGCGTTTAATGGCTCTTTATCTGCTCTGTTAAGCAGCGGTGATAATTTACCAGGGAGAATGATACATAATTGAGTTGATATGGGAAACGAATTTGAGGAGTGTCAAAGCGTTTCTAAACTGTTCAAGCAAATTAAAGATGGAAGCGTGACATTTGACACGGAGATTGCACCTGATGCGTCTATGCAGCCGGGGGCGATGCATTTAGCCGCATCAATCACAAACGTCAACAGCATAAAGAGTCAATGCCTATTTATAAAGCGGTTATAATATACTTAATCATATATTTAATAATGTATTTACGATCACTAACTAAACAGTAAATAACTACCTTTAAAAATGTATTGTTAAAATGACAGTAGAAATGGCCTATTAATAATAATGTGTTGGAGGAATGTTATTTTAAATTATCAGTATATATTACTATGGGTTCAGTTTACCATTTCTTAACCATGCTCTTTTTCATAGCTCCAGACTGTGGTCCACGGCTTAACGGCATCTTTCCATGGCCAGATTGCATAAAAATTAAATGGCTCATTGGAATAACTAGCCTACTAGCCTGTGAAATTTGAAGCGGTTGAAGGCATGAAATAAAACACAGCATCTCAGGTCTCCCTATTAGGACGGTTAAGTAGAGACACAGAGTGACAAGTCGTCCTACTAATACAACTCAATTATTTCCAACCTGACAGCACGAACCAATTAATAACCGTTGGCTCAATGAACTTTGACAGGACTCCTTAAAAAAGATCACTATGACCCGATTACCTGCCTCAAATATTTTTTTGAATTCTTTTTGGAGCAGATTCTTTTTTTGGGTATGGCAAAAACATCCACAATATTTGTATTTTAATCCCTTAAACAATGTTTTTAATCGATATTATTTAGAGGAATAATATTATAGGCCAATAATGAATCGAATTAATTTTATATATATTAAAAACATGTGTGTGTTTGTGTGTGTATATGTATATACACACACTCACACATATATATATATATATATATATATATATATATGTATACACACACACACACACACATTGTGCTCAATAGTTTTTGGTAATGATTCCGATTCTGTTGCATTGTAAAATAATACATTGTGATGGAATAAATAATTCTAAATACATTACAGCATAGTTTACTGACTGGCAAAATGAACTTACCTTTTTCTTAGATCCAACCTCTTTGCGATCGGTCAAGTATTTCCCTAGTTTGAAGATGCCTGGGACTGGTCCTATCCGCAGGCCGGCTGGGATGCTGCAGTCTGCAAACACACTGAGAGTGGATACCCGAGTTGCTTGCATGGCTGGATCTGCGTGCAGTGGGTTGAGAACCATAAAGATCAAGTAGTAACTGATTGAGACAAGAAGGAGTCACGTAGATGAGCACAGGCCAGTCTCCGCCCGCGAAGTGACGCGATGGCGTATGTGATCCGGCTTTTCTAATGGAGCAGCAAGGTACCCCCTCGGCACATTAACGCGCAAGGGCGAGCAGTATGCGCGCGGTGTGAGAGAGTTTGGTTCTTTTAGCAGCTGTGGAGAAAACGGGCTGAGATAGTCACATGGAGAATTTCCCTCAACCTCGCACATAATGAATTGCTCCAAAAACGGTCAGTAGACAATGGGCCAGGCGACCTTCCCATCCCCAAAATCCAATTTGTCAAGGGCAGAGAAAAGAGAGTGCAGAATCAAAGGTCTGGAGTTCCCATTAATCCTCAGCATGTGGCTTTGTCCTGCAGACAGTTCCGATATTTTAACTGACAAATCCACTGTATAATTTCTCCATAAATTCTCCCCTTTTTATTGTTCCTTTACAACCAGTTTTTGAAAATCAGTGGCTACTTTAAATCTACTTGGCTGCGTTCCTTTGGGTTTATATACTTCAAAACACTTCATTCTCTGCGTTTGGCTGCATTGTGCCGCGAGTTTAACAAAAGGATCAGGAATGTTTGGAAGACTTGTTAACTTCTTTTGAGTCCAGGCGTGTGCCTGGTTGGTATCGAGCAGGTACTGACGGGAGAACCACCAGAAAAATAGCAACAGCTCTCAAAATAACCACCATCTTATCATTTCACACTTGTGGTTTCCTTGTCAGGCATTCACTCAAGACTTCACTTATTCAACTGTGCATGGCAGAATACAGCCCTTTATCACTTTGACTTGGATGGAGTTTTGAGTTTTATAATGAAAATATGACACAATTTAGAATATATACATATGTAACATATTTTTAGATAGTTGGATATTATTTAACCGTACAGTTAAGTTGAGGCTGGTACGTATTTTAAGAATAACATTTTACCAGGCTTGTTTCTTCTATTTCTTCTGATTATTACACATATTTTTGTTTAAATTGACTAACACATACGAATACATATCCAAATCGAGAATACGTAGTTGATGTGTGTATTCTTTCCTATTTATGTGTGGCTTCATTTCTTATACAACTTTCAAGAAAATAACTACTGGGCTATTGTTGCAGATTAACGGTGTAACTAAAATATTAGATGCATAAATCCTAGTGAACTTTCAGTGTTCAAATTAATTATTTTGAAGAGGCAATAAAACAAATGGTGTTGTATAATTGTATAGGCTTATATGGAAAAGTATCTATATAGACTCAATACGATAGGCTGATGGAAAAAATCTGATCCATTAAGTTATCCACTTCGGACAGTTTTTTTGGTAAATGGAAAGGGAAACCATCCTCCAACCGCTTTTTGACCCTAAGTATTAAAACTGAGATTGACCCCTTTGATCGTGATCGGGCGAGGTACGCTAGTGAGAACAAGAACCTGTGGGCGATACATTTAGGGCATGAACATGTCCTGCTAACCTCTGCCCTGACGACTCAGGGATGACACTGAGCCGTAATTGAGGGCGGGCGATGGGCTCTCTCAAGCCACGTAAAGGTATCCCACTGCTCCATTCTGAGAGGCTTCTCCTCTCTTTGCTACACGAATCAAAGAGCGTGAACGACACGCGAACAATTTCATCAATAGGCGCATGCAAAGGCCGGCTGTGCGGAGGGTTATTTATTAATGTTGCCATTTGTGACTTGTTCCCATCCACCCGGGAATAACGGGTCCGGCCTCCAAATCTCTCACACCAGCCGGGACGATTCTCATTCCCATCCTGTGGCTCACAATCGAAGTTTTCAAAGTGAAATTAATTATTCTCACAGAGGGAACGGGAGACATTTCTTTTCTGTTTGCTAACCCTCGAAAAGTAAGGGTGAATCCCATATCAATGCGCGCACTGAAGCAGGGTAATAGTCAAAGCCTGGGTGTCAGAAGTGAAAGCTGTGTTCGAAGCAAATGGGATGGAAAATTAAATGAAATTAAATAGCTTGACCGGCTGTATTGTCCAAGTCTTTTTAAATGCCACATTAATGACATGGTTGCAGCGTTATTCGAGAACAATATTGCGGAGTCAATCACAACATTCCACAAGGACATACTCTCTTCGCGAACTTTGCATCTCTTTAATGATTTTAAATTACGACCATTGAAGAATTGGACCTTGAGCCGAGGGAGACGTTTTTATAGGTGTTGGCCTATTTCTCTTTGCCCTGGTCCACCAAATGATGGATTCAGCTCATCAATTTTACAATCCTATCGTACTGTGGGGTTTTGATTTAACAGGTTGGCCCTTGAGGCGCCATGAATGTAGAGAAACAACCAGTGTGTAAAACAGCGCGGTTACAGAGACCATGCCCCACCAGGGAGCTCCATTCATGCTCCTAGAGTTCCAAGGGTTCTGGACCATTTACAATACAATTTCAGTCTCACCGGACTCTCAGGAAAACATTTTTTACGTAGACCATAAATTGGTTTCGCTTCCATTTCAAATAAGCATATTCAAATAATTGCTTCTTTCAAACTTGGCTTGCTTTACGTTTGCCCTTACCTACCAATAATTAAACGTTATTTTACCAGGTACGTATGCTAAGAAAATATTCTTATTTACAGCAACGACCTGGGGTCAATTGGGGTTTGACTGTCTTGCTCACGGTCAGCTTCATCTTGTCATCTTGGGGATTGCCGGCGACCGTTAGTTTACAAGATCACCGTTATGTTATTTTTTTGTTTTTAATAACCTGTATTTAGATGGTCCTGCGTCCAACCTGGTTATTTTAATTGTAGGCTAGACCTGCAGTCGAATATCAAAAAGGCTTAAGAGGCTACGCTTGTTGGTTTACGCATGGCAAAATCTACACTGCAGACAAGACAAACATTTTATTATTAACCATTTTTGGTGTGACATTCGGTATTTGGTCTATGGTTGTCTTGCCGATATCATGACTTTTCTTGAAATGTAGTGGCCTTCTTATACTCGTTTCCCCAGATTTTTGTGTAGCTTTGGCTACAACCATACAAGTATGCGGAAAGTGCATTCCCTGGATAAATAAAGCATCATTCAAATAATGTGCCTACAACAGCGAAATATATTTTTTCACATTTAAACATAATGTTCTAAATGTAAAAAATGTTACTTTATTTAATTCAGATTTCCTTCCAAAATTGCGAAAAGGGCTGACCAGCTGCTTTTCTGATAGGGGATGCGGGTGGGACATTACTGCCGCGTTTGAATAGTAATTATGCTTGTATGGGAGTCCCACCAGATGACATGATTGGGACTTTAGACCAGACTAATATTCTAAATCGCATTAGAGAGTGGCGAAATAAGTGGCAACTGATTCGGCGCTGTTCATGCGTGATTCATTTTTAAATGCTCCCTTTTTAGAGGGCCGCTCCACTTCAGTATAGGCTATTCAAAGTCCTCAACAAAAGTTGCGCCGGCGTTTGAAACAAATTTCCCTAACTTTAAGTCACTTGTCTCGGTTGAGGAGACGCGGATAATGGGGTGTAAAAGTTTTCTGAATTGAAATGTTTCGGTGTACCTTATAAATTCATACCTTTTCTCACTCGACCGCCTCAGAATGAAACTGTCACTCCATTCGATTTTCTCTGCTGTCGAGCGCATTTAGCGCGAGCTCTATTTGTGAAGTTCATTCCTAGGCAAATGTATTCAAGGAGGACTCGAAATGAATAGCGCGGCGTGTCAGCCGCCTAATTGGCATTAAGTCACCCAAAACATGAAAAAGTTACAGAGATTCACAGATTTCAAAGAGGTCAAATTTTGCAAATCAAAACAATATCAGCAAACTCAGGGAAAACAACATTTTAATTTTACTGTTATGCATTCTTGGGTGTGGATTGTCTACATGCACGTGTTTTTTCTGGACCCACATTTTTTGTGGTTGTAGTAGTTTATTATATTCGCAATTTAGAGTTATTTTAACAGACATCGGCAAATATATAAATAAACCTTGCATTCTATAATTGAAGAACAGAACAAATTATGTGAATTTCCTGTGGAATGGAAGACACTCAAAGACGGTTTGCATTATGCAGTCAATATAGTATGAAAAAGGTCTATTCTTTGAATTGTACATAATACATTTGAAAACAGATATCGCGAAGGAGAGTCAATATTTCACAATTCCTTCGTATAGCCTTGTGTCTACAGGTTAGTACAGTGTAACATGACTTAAAGCCTGAATATTTGATACTGGTCGATTATCAGATGTGACTCAATGGAAAATCCGTCTGGACTGTTAAAAGGCAAGCATTTTGGAATAATTACTGGTCTTAGATTCAGTACTAGTCAAACGTTTTGACTGGTACTGAAACCATCTAAAACCAGAACATTTTGATTATTCCTTTTACAATCCCTTCCCCTGAGAGAAATTTCGATGAATGTCAAAACTTTCATCTCATTTTGCGAACGTTTTGTGGTTTTTATGTAACAAAATTAAATCAGCCATATAATGCTATTTTACAACTGAGTCAAAATGTAAAATGGCAGGGCCTTATACTACATTATGGCTATATGCTACATCATACATACGCCAATGCACTTTTGTTTTGTTTGACCTCAACGCCTGTCAAATGTAGACCGCTTGATTGGAAGAGCGTGGTTTTATAGACCAGTCGAAGACATGCGTGTGCAGAACCTCTCTATAAGTATATATATGTATATATTTCATAAATGCATTTCATTATTTTATTCACTGCGATTCTAGGCCTGCGCAAAAACTGTTTGTTGTAGCCTAATTTTCATTTTATGCTATTTACATGCTGGGTAGTTGCGCCATTAACCAGACGATGAAATACGCTCGACAGGACCATGGATAGCTCCATGGATGCGCCCTCTCAACGCATCTCCATGCAGGGTCCGCCATTGGCTCTGACTATTGGTTAGGATAATTCTTGATAATAACATGGCATCCCAACATATTTATAAAGCCTTTTCGCTGGTTTTTATTTCGTCAGAAGTGATTCTCTTTAGGTTTGATGCTCACTAAGTAGCGAAAAAAGTTATCTAATGACATGAATCAAGGCCAATCAGAGTCGAGAGAACGTCTGGCTCTTCCTCATTAGAGAGCGGAACTGACAGTTCTAGGTTCGACTATTATCTCCTGTGCGCGGACAGACTGAGTCCTGTAGCCTACTGGGTTTTAATTGCGCTGTGATTCGGGTGATATGAGCTTGTGAAAATGATGACCAAGAGACAAAGGCGGCTATTGATTAATTCAATGGGCCTATATGCCTGCATCTCATGTGCATACTTCTGAATCATTTGTATAATTGCTGCATTGAAATCATAGGTTTATTTAAAATGGATTAAGACCAAAACAATGTCATGCCAATTGATGCCTATTTTTGGTTTGTGTTAGATTTTCGTCCATTTTATCGTAAATTGAATTTATATGAACATTTATTTTAACACGTTGTTTCTGAATATACTCTATGGAAACTCAAATAAAATGTTATATTATAAGAAAACGCAAATCAATTCACCACCTACACAGATAATAATATTTTTTCTCATTTCATTTAGCGCATTACATTTTCTAAATATATGTGATCACATAGGCCTGGCCTATGTTTTTTAATCTGAAACATGTTTCTCTAAATATTTCACGTACTGTGGTTTTTATTTAATACATAGGCCTATAGCCTATAGCTACTCGACAAAGATAGCCTATATATTAAACCTATTAATATTACATTTGGGGCGACAGATAGCCTAGTGGTTAAAATATTTGTCAAGTCGCGAGCTGGCAACGTGAAAAGTCTGTTGTTCTTTCCTTGAACAAGAGAGATAACGCTAATTGCTCTTTATAGTCGTTCTTATAGGGGCGTCAGATAAATCACGTAAATGTCAAAACCGCAGAATTATGTCGTTTCCTTTATTAACCCCTTACCATGGCCATGAGCAACTTTTCATAGAATACAATCAACGTCAAAATCTCCCCAACTAAGCCAACAATGCATCGATCCGTTCATCTTGAACGCTGCTAAAAGTAACATGAGTGAGATATTCCAGATCGACAATGAACACCAGTTGAATTCACTTGTAATGTCCTTGATATGGTGTTATTCAACATCTCGACTGTGTTGTCTTTGAGTAGATTGTATCGCATGACTTTTATCTGCTTCTGCGTCCTCTGGCATGTGTTTCCTCTCAATCCTGGGATGTTGAGTTGGTTTGGCACGTGCTGACGAGACGCGATCCTTTCGGATCAGCCGTAGACAGAAAAGGTGCGGATGTGGATGGAATGGGGACATGGAACGCCTGTGTGCCATCGCTTCGCTGTAAGACCGAAGCTGTGCGATGGCCCCTCGAGAAGATTTCTGGGTAAAGGACTCTGGCCCCGCAGCCTGACTCTTTTCTCATTCCTCACTTTGCGCTCCTTCGCCCTATTTCTTGATAAATCGCACCCTGCCTGTCCACACGCTCATACAACCTAAAGGGATTAGTCTGCCTAGCGTGGACCACCTCAGACATTCAATGTGAGTGGGATCAGGTTTAGAGCATCAAGGCAGGGTTTTGAGTTCCCAAAGGGACTGTGTAATTGAATCTGTAATATGTAAACATAAACAAACATTAAATGTAACATTAAAAGTGAGTCCTTTAACCTATGGGGGATTTCATTCAGTCACAGCGGGTGTCTTGGATGCACATGTGTAAATACATTTCAAGATATTATTTTCTGGAGATGGAACATAATATGAAACACAATGTACTAAACCAAATCAGACATCATGAATTTAATCAAACAGAAGACCCACTAGGAATTGAGTGCTGAGAGCTTTATTTGATGCTTGCTGAATATATGTGTGAGGCAAAAAGAGGTTTTGTATTATGTGTTTTAAAGGCATATTACAACAGCCAAGGCTTGACTAGGTTGCATGGTCATTTTTGGTCTCACGTCTAGGTCAAAGGTCAGGGACCCGACATGAGTCATTCGTGCAAAGCTTCAGGGGCGTGAGGGTTTAAGGGGTGAATAGAGGACATGGCCATTGACGCCTACTCCTCGTCCGAGTCGTCAGCTGCACCAGAGATTATGTAGGTTTGTTCTTTGGTGTCACTTTCCAGTGTCTCATCCTCTGCTTTAACCGTTCTAAGGTAAAGCAAAAGAAATGTTGGTTAAAAAATGGTTAAAAGCATTTTTTTTTTTAGATATATGGTACAGGTAAAGATTCTTTCTGGCCACTGTGTAAAATATTGAGACCTAACGCTGTTCCCTGCTAGCGACCGTCAATACATAGTTGGCATCCATAGTTACTACATTAATCTTTGGACTCATGAATTCTAGAAATATTATGAATGTAATTCACAAATTTCTCTGGAGCATAGTCCAACTGTAAAAATTGTAAATGTATGCAAACACCATATTGCATCAATGTTTTCAGGCCTTGCTTTCATAGCTCTGGGTCTTAATACAGAACCCATCATATTTCTCAGATTTTCATAAAAACACAATTGGGGATGACCACATTGTTGTTGCTCAAATTACAGGTGTTGTATTTACCTAATGAGCACGGTCCTCCTTTCTGTCATTTCGACGGCCTGCTCCTGGTGGGAGTACTCCTTAGCGGCACTGTATCCATATTCACCGACACCGCTTCCCATTCCTCCGCCCATGCCACCAGCTCCCATTCCTCCGCCCATGCCACCAGCTCCCGTTCCTCCGCCCATGCCACCAGCTCCCGTTCCTCCGCCCATGCCACCAGCTCCCGTTCCTCCGCCCATGCCACCAGCTCCCGTTCCTCCGCCCATGCCACCAGCTCCCGTTCCTCCACCCATGCCACCAGCACCCGTTCCTCCTCCCATGCTTCCAACACCTGTTCCTCCCCCCACGGCTCCAGCACCCAAGCCCAAGGCGCCTTTGCTACCTCCAATTCCCCAATCTCCCTTTACTCCAGCTCCCATGCCTCCAGCTCCAGGGCCGGCAACACCCATGGCTCCAGCACCAGTCACCCCACCGATATCCCCACCAGCACCCAAGCCCTTAACACCGCTGCCTTCTGCAGCACCTCTAGCACTTGTGCTTCCAGCTCCCAGGGCACCAGCACCAACCTGTCCCTCGTATCCAGCACCCATCTTCCCACCTACACCTCCAGACCCCATTCCTCCACCCATGCCTCCTGCTCCACCCGTTCCTCCTACATTACAACCAGGTCCTATGGCTCCTGCCATGCCCACGCTCATCCCAGCGCTCATGGAGCTCAAGCTGCTACTCATGATTGACATGGTCCCGACCATGGTGGTGAGGCGCAAATCCTCCCCCTCAATCAGCTTCCTATGAACCCAGAGGAAAGATGTAAAAAATCATTGTGCCATAATAATTCATTTGCTTTTCAATTTCTTTGACTCTTATAGTCTTATACATGTTTTGTATGATTATATACTGCGCCAATAAACCAGGCATTACCTGAGTTGCGAGCATACCTGTAAGTTGTGATTTCAATCTCCAGGGCCATCTTCATGTTCAGGAGGTCTTGGTACTCACGCAGATGCAGAGCAATTTTGGCTTTGGTGGATTTCAGCTCCTCTTTGAGGGCTTCAATCCTTTCCTGTGATTGTCAAAAAGGGTTACTTTTAGCTTGTACTTACTTGTATTTGAACAATGTGCAATGAATTTAGATCTCAAGCATTTAAGTTAGGGGGTAAACTGGCCTGAGGAATGGTGCTTGAATAACTGGGAGTCTTAATCTTCTATAAATTCTCACCTGAAGGTCCTCCAGCTCTTTCTTATACTTCTCCTGTGCTTCACGAATCTGACCTTCCAGGGCCTCATTTTTGGTCTTCAGAGCATCCAGGCCACGCTCTTTATTTAGGATCTTTAAGATTAGGGAGAATAAAACATTGTTTTCGATTCATATCTTGACTGACGACCTGGATGCTACAACTCTCATTTACATTGAGTCTAATAATACTTGATGTAACATGATTTTACATGAATTTAGGAATATATTTCTTTAATATCTTAACTTCATTGGCCTTGGTCTAACAGCCTAAAACTGACATAATCATGATGCAGTGGAGAATCAAAACAGGCCCACTGCTGTTTTTGTAAAAATAGTTCTACCTGTTGAAATGTTTCTGTCAATTAAAGCATAAAAATGCCTGGAAACGTCCATTATGTTTTTTTTTTTTTTTTACTTACATCCTTTTTGGCTGCAGTAACGTTTTCCCTTACATTTCGAACCAGGTCCACATGTTTTGTTGTCTTATTGTTCAGGTCTTCAAATTTACTTTTATACCAGGTATCCATTTCCTAAAACAAATGCAAATTATATCATTCATAACTGATGTATATACAGTATATGCTTGGTCTAAACTAACTGTATTTAATAATATAGTTTTATATCAACCTGGCCTACTTTTGCCTACCTTTAAATTTTTTGCCGCAATGTCATCATACTGTGCTTGGATTTGTTTGAGAGCACTTGAGAGGTCAGGAAGTTCAAAGGCACTTTGGGCTGTGACATGTGCGGCATAGATCATTTTCAGCAGCTCTTCAATTTCCTGAGAAAGAAAAAATGACTTGACCATAACTGCCAATCGTGGAGGCCTATCCAAAAGGCTTGAGTTGGCGCACTACCAAATCAATCCATGTGTGCAATATCGTGACCTACCGCTTTGTGCACCCTCCTCAGGAATTCAATCTCCACCTCCAACTGCTCAAGTTGTTTCTCCAGGGCGATCCTCTGAGAGGTAGCTCTGTCCACATCCTGAACGGCACACAGTGACAGTAAAACATTAATAAGGTCATTTTGGCTAAGACGGTGAAGTAATTAAACTGTCTCTTACCGGGCGGAATGCTTCAATTTCCATCTCTGCCTTTCTCCTCAGCTCCACTGCCTCCTCGTATTTCACTTTGATCATCTCCAGTTGGCCTGCCATGCCTTCTTTCACGGCTATGGCTTGGTCCTGGAAACAAATGCCCAGAGGTATCAGAATGCGAATAAATTAAAGTCACAATATTGTAGAGAAGAAATATTCACGAAGCGCCTAGTTCTCTCTCTCCGTGTGTGTGCGTGTCTACTGGAAATAACCAGGTAGGAAACCTTGAAAACACCAAGTTGACATCTTGTGATATTGTCTGCATGCTTGGGTACATGTTCTGAAAGCCAGTGAGGGGTAATAGAGTCTCGGTAGCAACTATGATTTCAGTATTTCCGCTCTGATGATCACATGCGAGGGAAATCACAGTGGAGTGATGTATGAATTAAGCCATGTTGTCTCACCCGCTTGATTCTCATCTGCTCTGCAATCTTTTTCAGATCTCTCAGCTGCTCCTCGTACAGCTTGCGCAGGCCTGATGGCTTCACAAACCGGTTCTGGATGGCTTCAATCTCCGTCTCCAAGAGCTTGTTCTGCTGCTCCAGGGACCGAACCTTTTAAGGGAAAGACAACGTGTGCGCGCTATGAATTATCATCAGGCCTGGAGTTTGTCAGCGTCCCTTCATTGAATATGCTTGCTGCCCAATTAAGTGGGAATAATGCGCGCCTCTGTGTCCACAGCCAGAAGGGCCATTTCCCCACTGTAAGGCTGTATGGCCCACTCAAGCAAGCGTGGTCTAATCAAACAAATTCCATCAAAAACCTCTAAGATACGTATATTAGAAAAGCGCAAGAATATGCATCAATGGTGGATGTTAAATAATATGTGGCACCAAGGCATCTTTGGCCTTCACAACTCTTTATCTCATGGTTAATATATCAGAACCTTTGTTTTGCATTTTGAACCTAATATGTCCTTTGAAATGGCATTGAGGGAATTATTGACACACTAGACTCAATATTTGGTGGGACAGCCTAGGGGAAATAACAGCCATTAAGTGTGTCCTAGTCATGAATGAGCTTCATGCACCCCTATCCTTGGGGTTTGGCCCACTCTTCTGCGAACTGATCCACTTCTCCCAAAGGAGAAGTGGATCCCAAAGGAGAGAAGTGGAGGTTGGTTACAGAGGCAAGGGTTTTAAAAGTCTTGATAACGTTACATTCAGTGGACACAGCAACATAAATATTCTCTGGAGATCTCCTCAGAGAATTCTATGAAATTCTTTCTTGTCTCTATTCTAATTCTGGTAGACACAGGGACACCAAAACATTTATTAGTTTTTTTTTATCTATTCAAATTTGTTGAATTATCGATTGTTATATTGCATGCAGTTTCAACTCACCACAAAGTAAAGGAGTATCATCTGCTGGAAATATATTTATTTATAATTACTTTCATAAAGTACTTTTATAACCAATACTATTTTCCAGGACATTTTAGGATGTCTGTGTGGAATAAACTATAAATAAGTACATTTTTCAGATTGTTTTCACAGCAAACCAACGAAATACAAATATGGATACAAAACTAGTTTTTAATTCCAAAAGTTTTGAAGAAGAATTTTTTGAATATTTAAATTAAATGCATGGGTGCCAATCATTTGGTCCACGATTGTGTGTATGTATAGAAACAGGTTTGTGCTGCGTAAATACGTTTAAGCGTAGGCTACTAATACGACATGCTGTTTGTGTGTGCGCCCTTAAGGTGCGTATACCTTCTCAATATAAACAGCAAGTCTGTCGTTAAGTACGATCATCTCTTGCCGCTCACTGCTGCGCGTATTGAGGAATTCTTTGTTCTCTGCAGCAGATGCATCCAGGTCGATTGGTGTCCCATTACCGTAGCCTACACATGCCACGATTCCTGCATTCCCGCTGAAATGACAGGCAGTTCAACACAAACACCCTGACCTGGAGGCAACTGACATCACTCTGTTATTCTGCAAACATACATCATGACATAACGTGAACATTAAAGGTTATTGTCACTTACATGTCACAGTCACAGTCAAACGATAAACTGATGGCCTGTCAAGCACATTTTTATTAATTTCCAAGTGCCACATTCGTTCGTAGTCTGATGTCAAAATTCTGAAGATAACGTTATCCCGGGATGATGGCTCACTTGGCCTTTTACCTCTCAACCCAAGTGTCGACATCTACATACCGCTGGTCTACAGTCAAAGCTAGAAGTTTAACGTTTTCTACTACATAGTGAAATTCCGTTACAGCTGTTTTTTACTATGGCCGTTTTTTTTAATAGATACAGCTTGTATGTTATATTATATATTTTGCAATCTGAATATGTATTCACTTATAATGTTGACTTATTTGTGTATTCACGTAAAAAACTATATTTTTTGAATAACACCGGATTTAAACACAGGCGTTTTTAGAATTATTCTATTCATTTTGAATAGAATCGAATTGTTTTTAGTTTAAAGTTTTGTGTTGCACATCACTAACAAAATGTACTTTGTGTAAGATGGGGGCTTTTTTTATTTAAACGTGACTGTGGTTCAAGTTAATTTGCTTGATGATGTTAGTAACTAAGCTTGATTGCATATCAAGTGTTCAGAGTGTTCCATATCAACATTGAAAGACATTTCTTTAGTCCTTGTTCAGAGTGATGATATAAGATGCAAAAATCTATTTGAAAGACAGTTCGTATTCGTTATGTCTCAGTAAAAACAGGGGCAGCAGGTATGCTTAGCATTTAGAGGGTCTGACCCGAAATATTTTTTGTTTTAAATCTCGATTTGCCCTCTTGTAAATAAGAATATGTTAAGTCTACGTCCCTGAGAGAATAATTAGAATAGATAAATAGGCAATTAGCGACATATTGACAAAAGCAGTATAATCCTGAATATAATATTACACAAAGAGTTTTCTTGTAAAGGTCCAAATATAATTTGGTGCATCAGCATTGTGTGGTCTTATCTCTTTCATATCATATGTCACCTGTTAAAAGGCACCTTGAAATGTCAGGTTTTAAAAAAAAAAATCATATATACCTTTCCCTCTACAAGGGTATTTAGAAACTTTAATCCAGTACTCTTTATGATGGTAAGGACACTATCAAATTGGAAACCCTTGATAGGTGGTGTGGCTTTGTGAAGGTGTGGCCACATTAGCAGGTGTAATTAATATCACCAAAGTATAATAAAATCAATAACATTGATTGTCTGTTGAGCTTTATCGAATCATGACTTGAGTCTGATTTACTAGGTTTTGATTTAGTGTTAAACCCTCAACTTATTGAGGTGCGATAAGAAACATATAGACTGGCAATTGTTCCAACCAACATCTATTCATGTTATTTATCAACATTTGCAACCCCTTTCAAACTAAAGTGCTGAACTAAATCACATTCTGCCTCCTTCAATAAGCCTTTTTAATCACAGACACAGCTCTGTTGCATGAAAAAAGTTTCTGAATGTTTTTGGTGTAGAGGGTGAACTAAGCATCTTACCCTGCCATCCGGGTGTTGCGTGAGGTGGAGAGGGTCCTTCGGCCCAGGGTCTCAGCTCGGATGTTGCTTGCTCCGGCACTACGAGGGTAGCTGGCTGACTGGTGGCGGACATCTCTCCGTGTTGGGGATGGGCTGGAAACCCTTACCATGTAGGAGGATAAGCTGCTGATGTCCTCAAAGTGGCGTCGGTAGGACGACATCCTCTCTGGGCTGTGACTCATTGTTGCAGCTGCTTGGGTCCGTCTAGCTTCGAGAAATCTTTGGAGGGGCTCCGTGTCTGACTGAGGGAATTTTGTGTTTGCACTCTTTTAGCTCCATCCTTCAAGGTAGTTTTATACCCCACAGGGTGGAACTTTGCCTAGCCCTAAGGCATGGGCCTGGCCTTGTCCAAGTCATGGGGCAAGACCTCTGGAATCTCTAACCTCAGCACCACGCTGGGGCCTGACCTGGCACAACACCTAGATATCTGCCAGCACTATGTGAGGATCTGAACAGGGATTTTGGAACAGAACCAGAGAGGACTGAGGGAGCGCTAGCAGGGCCCATTAGGGCAGATGGACAGCAGAGCCCACTGATGTGATCCACTACGAAGGGCCAGGGGTCTTTAATTGCACGCAGAGCCCAGGGTTACGGGGTGACTGTTGAGGTCAGGCCAGCTGACAAACAAGACAGGGGGCTGCGTGAGACATGACATAAATTAGTGCTTATTAGTCTGGTCTGTTTTTTTGCATTAAATAAGGGATATGCACAAAGAAAGTGGAGTGAACTGCTTGAGTGGAAATCAGGGAAATTGTAGAGGGGGGGGGGGGTAGGCAGAGTGGTGTCTGGAGTTCATGCATCATTTGGTTGAAGGATGTAAATAGAGTAAACAATAGTCTGGTCGGGGAGAAACTACACCTATACACAAAAGACAAAATACTGGATCTCCACCCCGAACAGTCTCTGGCACCTCAAAACACAACCTCTCCAAACATACAAGGAAAAGCTCCCGGCCTAACGTTTTACGTGGCTTATTAAATGGAAATGTGTTTTTGTTATTTTTATTCAACATATTACAGCACAATATATTGGTAGGCATGGCCTGCTTTCTCCTTTGCTTCTAATGACATCTGTGAGTTACGTCATTATGGACTTGAGTGGGGATGCCTGTTTGCTAAATTCTTCTATGTCCCTTACATCATAAATTCACATATTCACATTTCCTGTATTAAAACCTAAGCACCATTCAAAACAGATTCCTCAGGTGGCCTACAATGGCCTGTGCAAGTTAACAAACCTACTGCACAGTGATGCAGTACACTCATCAGGAGTAAAGTCCCCAAGCCTACACTCATTGATGTCAGTATGTCAGTCAGATGTCAGATGTCTCGCTTGATGTCAAAGGTATCAAAGTGACATTATCCTACAATGTTATTCTAGTAGCTTACAATTACTGTATTTACAGTTTACTGTTCATCCTCAGTTATACCGTACTTATAGCAGCATCAAATGTTTTGCCCCAAGTGCAGAAACCAAACCAATAATAATTCTTATGATTAATCACATTGATAAACATTTCACTCCAACAGGCATAAAATTAACTGAAAAATATTGATGTTTTTTTCAAAACCTTTACAACGAATTCACTATGTGCATTGGTATGATTCTTTCCATTTACCTCAGAGCTTGCAGGCGGGTGGGGTGTGAAGGAGCACGCTCTGCATAGCTCAGTGATGTGAACAGTAGCTAACTATTCCCACCAGTGCCGTTTCAGCATCTAATAAATGACACACACCTCATCGCTGACACACACATCCGTTGCACTTAGAGAAATGCTACTCGATCCAGATGAGAGGTATAAATGACACTGCGTGGTCCTAATTATGTCAACTTGTGGAAAAATTAATTTGTACTATGTTTCTGGCTTTACATTCATGAAGAAGTACATATAAATTCTAATCAATTAAAAACTTGATTGTCAGATTAAACTTTCTGAAATGGAAATTACCCTGAACCTGATAATGCATCGGTTTAAGACTGCAACATGATTCGATTGAGAATGCTGATGTAGCAAAATTGAGAAAAACAATTCTCTGACTTGTGCCTCTGTACACCTTCTGTCGGTTCAGACCAGACCTGGAGTGTCCAATACCCTGTCGCCAATTTGTGGTTGATTCCTCCCCAGACCACTGTCGGTAAAGACTACTGCTGACCGGGAGCACTCCGGAAGCCTGGCCTTTTCAGAGATGCTCTGACCCAGTCACCTGGCCATAACAATTTAGCCCTTTTCAAAGTTTCTCAGGTCTTTACTCCAGCAGCAACAATTTCATTGTTCACTTACCATCAGTGTTACTAGATAATTTCATTAGAAACATTTTTTTCGGTCTTAGCCAACAAAGCAGTTTTGGGAACGCAAGCAATATTACACATGCTGAGTAGTTGGGCACCTGGGTAAGATAATCTTCTCCCTTATGCTCTAACAGTTCTTTAGACGTGTTGGCATGTCATATGCCTTTCACACAGGCTTCCGTTTCTAGTTCACTTTACCAAAACTAGAAACTAACAAAAATATAAACACTTCAGAAATGCTTTTGTTCGTTGGTTGTTGTTTTTATTCGGAATAATTATGACACAAAAAAGTCCTTGGAAACTGAGACTACTCAATTTGATTAAAAAAACTGTGTTTCTTCACCATGTCCAATCAATTAATAGTTGTGCTGTCATCTGACCAGAGAATCTCAGTCCTAAGTCATCAAACCAGAGAATATTTTTTTCATGTTCTCAGTTTCTTCAAGCAGCATGTCATATGTCTTTTACACAGGAATGTCTTCTGTCTAGTCACTCTCCATAAAGGACTGATTGATGAAGTGCTGCAGAATCTGAAGCTCTGTTAAGAGTGGCAATTGAGTATCCCTTCCAGCCCCGTTACCTTGTTTGGCTGGACAGGCATTTCTGGGAGGAGTGTTGGTATTTCCAAAACTAACATTAGACAATGTTGGAGCACTATTTGCTCCAGATAACTTTTAATGCTTTACAGTTTGTGAATGATCCGTTCTTTTTGAACACATTTTTTGACATGTTTATAACTGATAATTGAATGCAATTGAAGGCTACATTAATGAATATAAGCAGATGAGCACAAGCACCGGCCATTTGTAAATATGACTCGTAAACAACTGACTCATTCAGTTCTATCATTTCATTGAACGATTGTTTAATTAATTTGATCGGTGGCAACTGAGTTCCTCCCAACATCTCTAAATATACCCTTTCTCAAGCTCAGTACTCCATTTAACTGTTACATTCACAAAGAAGAATAGAACAAGGCATACCAGTTTGTAACAGATAATTGGCAGCATTATTAACAAAGAATTTGACTCAAATGAACAAAAGGACTCAAAAGGAAGATTTGTTATTTTTACTGAACAACTCAGTAAATCAGTAAATAGACTAGCCTTGACAAAATCTTGGAAGTATATGGAACGTTCCGTGTATGGCTTTTGTTTTCCTCTAACATGCAGTGTTATGCAAGTGTAAAACCCTACAGAGACTTTATAAATCAATTACATTTGCCACAGGTCAATTCCTATAACATTCTAGACAAACTAAACAATCAATTTGGGATTTTATGATAAAGCGTCTGAATACTTATGTACATGTTTAAAAAATAAATGTCATTATAGGATACAGTATGTAGATTCATGGCAAAAAATTGTGCAACTACAAACTAAAGCTACTACAAAAAACATGTGAGAAAGTGAAGGGGTGTGAATACTATCCAAAACCTATATACAGATACCAGAATAAGGTACCTAGCAGGTACAATGATCAGATTGCAGAACAGACAATTAAAGGAATAATGAGGGATGAGTGTCAGGTTATGAATTATTTTGCCACTGAGTCCCGTGAGTGGCTGCAGAGGATTGAAAAGAATGACATCCAAAAGAGCCTGCGAACCTCAACTGAATTCGTTTATTGGAGATGAAGTAAAAAATCAGTAGGACTAGTTCACCATGTAAAATGAAATGAAACCTTTTTAAATATATAATATTTACTGAAGTAATACACTCCGTTTCTATGTATAGCTCTTGAGCATTATCACACAAGGACTGCTGAATTTGGTAATACACTTGACACATCTATCATTGATGACAAAGGAACTTATGAATGCCTCTTGAAGCATATGTGGAAAATTCATTTCGAGAGATGTAGTGCTTATTTCAAGTGGTTATGGCATACTCTGCATCAACCTGTTACAGAAGCTTTCTTCAGGACAAAAAAAATCCTAGTTCAAGTGAAGTATATAGCGCTGTATTATAAAAATTCATAAAAATCTGACCATCTTCATTAGGATACTTATACTTCTTTAATCATTGTTATAGATGTGGCTTAGTTCCCACTGATTTGTTCTACTAAAACCTTTATTGAAAAAACTGGTGACAAATGTAGGTGACAAATGAATGTGTTTAATTTATTTACTACAAACTCCAAATAAAAATATGTTTATCCAATCAGTATATGCACTCCAAATACATTATAATATTCAATAAATAAGCCTTTAAAATGCATGTATTTGCCAGAAAATGTGCACAAGGAACCTACAGCAAGCGTTAGGCTGCGTTCACTTGGCAAACGTTCCAGAATAATAAAAATAGAACTATAGAAAATTAAGTATGATAGATGAGATGAACAGTACTTTACACTGCAGCCAGAAACAACTTGCCACAAGCCCAAAACAAAGTAATAAACCTGAAGTCAAATATGTAATTGAGGGTTGGCTGCTTATTCTTTAGCTACGGTCTCTGGTGCAGATTTAGAAAACATGTGGCCATTAAGGCCAGATTCTTAGTTTCTTTTTTAATACAGTCCCATTTTTGTCAAACTGATTGCCATTACATCTGAGAGTCATTCAATGTTGCACCCTGCTGAATGCAGATACAATTTGAAGACAAAACATATCTGCCATAGATCAGCAACCTGCAGAATCCTGCACTAAGTACCATATATACAATGACTCCACCAAAGAAAGCAGACACCCTTTTGAGGGTAAACATTCACATTGTGTAACAGGCATGAAAATCTGTATCTGATTATTATACTTCAAAAATATGATACACTTGCATAGATTATTAAAACTGACAGGTATTTTTCTTGTCAAACCCAATATACCTGAAATAATGGTATTAATACAAAGCTAACTTACTACTGGTGGATTCACTTAAAAAATGTGGAACATGGTCAATCTGCCAATCTTGTTAGCCAATTATGTATAATTTGGTATGATAAAATAAAAATGAGCTTCAAGAATGACAGATTTTTGGAGCCTCCCAGTTAATCATCTTTCCTGTTCGTGTTTTGCCCAGTCTTGCCATCCACCTGCATAGTGATGCACGCTGAACAGAGAGAAGAGGGATAAAAAAACATGAGTGGAATGGTTACCAAATACAGTGCATCCAGAAAGTATTCAATGTGCTTCACATTTTCCACATGTTGTTCTGTTACAGCCTTATTCCGAAATGGATTGAATAATTTTTTTTCCCTACAATATTCTACACACAATACCCCATAATGATAACGTAAATACGTTTACATTTTTTTTTTGCAAATAAACATAAGTATTTACAGCCTTTGCCATGACACACAAATAAAATTAGCTCAGGTGCATCCTGTTTCCTCTGATCATGCTTAAGATGTTGCTACAACTTGAGCCCACCTATGGTGAATTCAGTTGATTGGACATGATTTGGAAAGGCACACACTTGTCTACATAAGGTCCCACAGTTGACAGCACAAACCAAGCCATGACGTCCAAGGAATTGTCTGTAGACCTCCGAGACAGGATTGCATCGAGGCATAGATCTGCAGAAGGGCATTGAAGGTCCCAATGAGCACAGTGGCCTCCATCAACCGTAAATGTAAGAAGATTGGAACCACCAAGACTCTTAGAGTTGGCCGAAAAGGCCAAACTCAGTGATAAAGCATTGCTCTGAACCTAATGGAAGGACAACCATCTCTGCAGCACTCAGGCCTGTATGGTAGAGAGGCCAAAAAAAAGCCGCCACTCAGTAAAAGGCACGTGACAGCCACCTGGACTTTGCCAAAAGGCACCTGACGAACTTTCAGACCATGAGAAACAAAATTCTCTGGTCTGATGAAACAAAGATTAAAATGTTTTGGCCTGAATGCCAATTGCCATGTCTGGAGAAACCAGGCACCGCTCATCATCTAACAGGTTAATGACCATAAGCACACAGCCAAGATAACAATGGAGTGGCTTCGGGACAACTCTGTAAATGTTCTTGAGTGGCCCAGCCAGAGCCCAGACTTGAACCCGATTGAATACCTCCAGAGAGATCTGAAAATGGCTGTGCACCAACGCTCCCCATCCAACCTGAGCTTGAGGGGTCCTGCAAAGAAGAATGGGAAAAACTGCCCAAAAATATGTGTGCCAAGCTTGTAGCATCTTACTCATAAAGACTCAAAGCTGTAATTGCTGCCAAAACAAAGTATTGAGCAAAGGCTATGAAAACTTGTTTATATTTATTTTCCTATTTAATTTTAGCAAATCTATAAAAAATATGAAACAAACTTTTTTCACTTCATTATGGGGTATTGAGGCAACAAAATAATGTAATACATTTTGGAATAAGGCTGTAACATAAAGATTTTAGGAAAAAGTGTGAATACTTCCTTTGAATACTTTACTTTGAAACTTGTTTGCTCATTAAATTCAATATGTTTCAACCTAGCTAAAAAGTGTTTCACAATGCACCATTATGTAATTTTGCAACATTTAATGGACAAACGCATTTCAGATGCAGTTTTGTCATTTACATCCATATTTCCTAATTGGATAATGCACATAACAAGACGTGGATTGATATATGTTGTCCCATTGCATCCTAATGTTAGGAAATAAAATGAATAGTCTCTGTAGATTTTGAACTAAATTCATTAACTGAGCGTTGAAACACGTTTGCTATTTAAAATAACTAAGCTAATATTTGCGGCAAAGCGCAATGTAAAATGTCACGACTGTCACGTCGCCCCCTGGTGGCGGACATTCCTCCTGTCGTGTGGCACCCCGGCGTTTGACGTCGCCGGTCTTCTAGTCACCATCGTGTGTGTTTTGTCCTGTTTTCCCCATGTCCTGTGAACGCACTCTTCCCTAATCATCCACACCTGGTTTCAATCATCTCAGTATTTAAACTCCCTGTGTGTCTTGTTTCAGTGTGTGTTATTGTCTACTGTTAGGTGTTCCTTACGTTATTAGTCCAGACACAGGGAGGCTGGCTTTGTATATTAGTGCTTGTGGCACTTTTCTAAGAGACTTAGCCGTCTTCTTGTTTTGCCGCATAAAGGTTGTTTTGAAGGACTCCCTGCGCTTTGGTTCTGTCATTCACCAAACACGTTCCAACAACACGCAGTATGTCATTGATTTGCGGTCGTGTTTTGCATCAAGCAATCATGAACAACATGGATTTAGTGTAGCGCTATGGGAGCTATGTCACAAGGAAATCTCCTGTGAAACAAAAAGCTGAGTTTGAGTGAGAAGTTATTTCATGTAGGTCAATATGGTTTTATAGTAGTGTATGGGCAATGCAGCTTCTCTTACTCTTTATATCCAAGAGAGATGGCTGTGTCTAGGGCAGTTTTGCTCCTAACCCCAGCCAGGCAGGAAAAAACCACGTGGTCTGTCGGCTGGGGTTTGTCTCCCCCAAAGGTCTCCTTGAATTCCTCAGGCTTCAGCTGGAGAGCAACGTTCACCTGCCCCACTGTAAAACAAAATATTCAATGGAAATCACTAGTATAAAACTGTATTGAACAGACACCATTAGCATTCTTCAGAGATAAAAGCAAAACCTAGAATCAAAAGTTGATCTTGACAGTTCTCTTATGCACAAGTGATATGACAGACCAGTCACCTCTCAATTTCAACTGTTCCTATACTTTTTTTGCACAAAACAATTGGTTTTATGTTCAAACGTGTTCTCATATCTAAATAGTTAAACCAATATGTACAAAAATAGCCTAAAAAAATTTGATAATCAAATCCAGCCCTGGAACACTTGTGCAAATACAGAAACAAGATTGGGTTATTGTATTTTGGAATAGAAAATACATGCTCTGTTGACATTCAGTGTGAGGTAAAGAATAAAAGAACTTCATTCCAGCTAGAATAATTATGTGGCTAAAGATGTTGCAGCCTTCTAAGCAGCTGCCTATGATGCAGCAAAAAAATAATTTATCTTTCCTCTCCTTACTGTCAAAATAGCATACCAAAAAGACTCCAAAAAATATAATAAGACACTCAGACTTACATTAGTGGGAGGAAACTCTCAACCATTGCCTAATGGGCGGGCCAACACTATCTCTAATAGTGTAAAAACATTAGCCTAGCTAAAAGCATTGATTTACAGTGCCAACAACTAAAGCTTATATGAAAGGCAGGTTTCCTTAAGTGTAGTGCCAGACGGAATTGTTCATGTTTAACATTAATTTAGAAGTAAAGCCTAGAGCTTCCCAGGAATAATAAACTGTACATGTTGTGTTTACATTAGTCGTTTTGTTTGTTCTAATCATATAGTTGCATGGTGCATCACATTTGACAACAGACATATGTTTGTTTTATGTTTCACGAAGAAGGGTAACTCACGAGGAACGTTGATTGACCCCGGGATATGTCCATACTCACGGAGTTCCCACGGCTCTCGCACGTCTATGACAACACTTGTCTGGCTAGCAAGCAGTTTCTTCAATTGTTTGTAAGACACATCCGTTTCTGGCAATGTTGATGAACTAAAATGACGCAACACGTACACTTTGTTGGTGGCATTGATATCTGCAAGATAAACAAAACATCCCTGTTGAGCACATTCTGTGCTCCAAAAGACCTCAGGAAAGAGACTACCAGCATTTACAATGAATGGTTTTATACTAAATTGACTTCGCTAGATGCGCAGACAAAATATGTTTTCATTCAACTCCTGCTTAACAGACGTACATGATGATGCAGAGCGACAGTTTGTCCGCAAGGTGTTTGATATTCTCGAAGCTCTAGTGACAGCAGGAATCAAGTGTCGGTTCAACAAAAGACTTGGAATCCTCGAAACAATCATTGAACATGCTTTCTGAGCCATGTGAATGTATATACGTTGATCTTAATAAAAAATATCACGACAATACCCTACTCATCAAAATGTAACACTGTACGTCCACTTCTGCAATGCCCTTCTTCGGTGACAGACTTGCGCATGCGTCGACTTTGCCTACGGGTCACATCGAGGACAGAAAGAAACGCTTCTCAGTTCGAATTTACAGATATTTTAAATGACTGAAGTGTCGAAGAAAACCGCATAACGTCTTAGTATTACGCTGATTATCCATACACTCTTTAGATTAGAATAGCATATTTGATATTTTAATTGGTATTTGTTCATGTTTATTTTGGTATAGCAGGTTATGTTTGACCTGAACGAGCCACCGTAATGCGTCACATGTTGACTTCAGCAATTTACCATGTGACTGTGATAGTGGTTTCTATAGACAGGTTCTTGACATTTTAAGAAGTGGAGATTATTTTTGGAATAGTTTGAATTGATTTCCTGTTTTCTGTCGTTTATAATTTTTTTAATCAGTAACGAGACGAAGTGCCAAGTTAACGTTGGCTCAAGTAGAGTGTGTTGACCGTTATTAGCTACAGACGGTAGCTAACTATTTTGCTAGCGTTAGCTCATTGGCTAGCTAAAGAGGCAAAATCACATAGGTGAGTTTTTAAATGTTAACTAACTGCGCATCAGCTTCGGAGGCAATGTAAAAAGTAAGCTAACTCCGTTAGTAACTGCGAGTAAAACGCTTTTAAATCCTCAAAAATGTAGACTTAGTCCATCGACAAATTTCACAGTAGGCTGGCTAAGTTATACAGTATCTTAATACCTGTAGCTAGCCAACTGACTTGTCATGTGTTGGTGATTCTTCTACTTGATTTTTATGATATAGAAAGCTAAAATATATGTATTTTTGAATATATTTACTAGGGTTGACTGTAATTGAGCTGATAAAAATTCTGTTTAAGTGCTACTTTGTATCTGGTAGTGTGTTCATACTGAGTTGGATCAAAAGCCTGCACATACAGCAACACTTCAATGCCATAACAAATGGCCAGCCATATGCTAGATCCTGTAACAACTGTCATAGATTTAGGTGGGGCAAGCCACTTATGATTATGTATAAATCCAAAAGTAGTACTGATATTTTGTTCTGTCTCCAATCCGAAGCTACAGATGCGGCTAAAGGATCCCTTCTTGAAAACCGCGGACATGACCAAGCGGACTAACAAGCCAAGGAAGCCTCGAGATGAGGAGTCATCAGACGAAGTTAGCGGTAAGAAAACGGCAAGCTCCATACTGTGACAAAATATATTCATATTTCAGTATGCACTGAATGATGGAATTTGTTTTCAAACTAGTATTTACAGTGAATTTTCTTAAATGTCAAAAAGTTACACAATACCCCATAATTACAAATGAAAATTTGTGTCAAGTTATTAAAAAGGAAAAATATCAGGTACCTAAGTATTCAGACCCTGCTATGACACCCCAAATTGAGCTCAATAGCACCCTGTGTACTTCTAGAGTATTGTCTGTGGAGTTTAATTGGAGTCACGTGTAGAAAGGCTTCAAAATATGTACTTTTACTAGACATTGCAATTGCGATATGACAAACAACAGTTAACAGGACCTTTTGTTGTGATTTAGAGCACATCTTTTGGTAAATAATATTGGATTGCTCTGTTATTTCTTCATGTCTCTGTGAGCTCTCTTCATATGGAGTTACTCGTGCAAAAGAGCTGTTTGTTGTATGACATTACCACTTCATCAGCTTCTCCAAAACAGAAATATTAGTAAAACATTCCATGTATTGTTGGAAATATTTAGTCTGAATATGTCAACCAAATAAATACAGCTACTTTTGGTAATGTACAGTGGGGAAAACAAGTATTTGATGCACTGCTGATTTTGCAGGTTTTTCTACTTACAAAGCATGTAGAGGTCTGTAATTTTTATCATAGGTACACTTCAACTGTGAGAGACGGAATCTAAAACAAAAATTCAGAAAATCACATTGTATGATTTTTAAGTAATTAATTTGCATTTTATTGTATGACATAAGTATTTGATACATCAGAAAAGCAGAACTTAATATTCGGCACAGAAACCTTTGTTTGCAATTACAGAGATCATACGTTTCCTGTAGTTCTTGACCAGGTTTGCACACACTGCAGCAGGGATTTTGGCCCACTCCTCCATACAGACCTTCTCCAGATCCTTCGGGTTTCGGGGCTGTCGCTGAGCAATGCGGACTTTCAGCTCCCTCCAAAGATTTTCTTTTGGGTTCAGGTCTGGAGACTGGCTAGGCCGCTCCAGGACCTTGAGATGCTTCTTACGGAGCCACTCCTTAGTTGCCCTGGCTGTGTGTTTTGGGTCGTTGTCATGCTGGAAGACCCAGCCATGACCCATCTTCAATGCTCTTACTGAGGGAACGAGGTTGTTGGCCAAGATCTCGCGATACATGGCCCCATCCATCCTCCCCTCAATGCGGTGCAGTCAGCCTGTCCCCTTTGCAGAAAAGCATTCCCAAAGAATAATGTTTCCACCTCCATGCTTCACGGTTGGGATAGTGTTCTTGGGGTTGTACTCATCCTTCTTCTTCTTCTTCCAAACACGGCGAGTGGAGTTTAGACCAAAAAGCTCTATTTTTGACTCAGACCACATGACCTTCTCCCATTCCTCCTCTGGATCATCCAGATGGTCATTGGCAAACTTCAGACGGGCCTGGACATGCGCTGGCTTGAGCAGGGGGACCTTGCGTGCAATGCAGGATTTTAATCCATGACGGCGTAGTGTGTTAGTAATGGTTTTCTTTGAGACTGTGGTCCCAGCTCTCTTCAGGTCATTGACCAGGTCTTGCCGCGTCATTCTGGGCTGATCCCTCACCTATCTCATGATCATTGATGCCCCACGAGGTGAGATCTTGCATGGGGCCCAAGTCCGAGGGTGATTGACCATCATCTTGAACTTCTTCCATTTTCTAATAATTGATTATTAATTAAATTCAGTTAAAAATTAGCAGGCTACAGTCTAAAGTGTAAATTAGACCGGTCATTTTGTTAAGACATTGTTTTTAGTGTTCTAAGGGCTATTTGTTCCACTTTGTGTATCCTGTAAGTCTATATATTTTATAGCATGGCGTATAGGTTATACTAATTGTTTTTTACACTATTTCTAACTGCAATACATTGATTTTTTTTTTTTAATTACTTTTCATGTCAGTTGCAACTGTTTTTGACTGTCTTTTTCAAGAGGGATGATCTGCTTTTGTGAATGGTTATAGCAGGGGTCTCCAAACTGTTCCACGGAGGGCCGAGTGTCTGCAGGTTTTCACTCTCACCTTGTACTTGATTGATTAATTATGTCACTGATTGGTTAGGTCTACCCTCATCTGGTTATTTAGGTCTGAACCTGGAACCAATTTAAAGGAACAAACTAAAACCTGCAGACACTCGGCCCTCCGTGGAACGGTTTGGAGACCCCTGGGTTATAGTCTATAGGCAAAGTTTTTCTAAATAACAAAGGATCATTTTTTTAGGCCATATTCTTCTGTGTTCTATAGGCTGTTTTTCCACTTTTGATTTAGACCAGGGCTGCCCAAACCTGTTCCTGGAGATCAACTGTCCTGTGGGTTTTCTTTTCAATCCTATTTCTGACTTAACTGATTGTGTTTTTCATTAAGCTAATTATTAGAATCAGGTGTGATAAATTAGAGTTGGAGAGAATACAGACATTACTTTTATGTCCATCACGAAATAGGGATATTTTTAGAATACCCACTTTAACTCATTAGGACAAGAGAGGCGTAATCAGAACAATGTATTGTTTAGTTTGATTAACCAATTCGAAACATACAGCTGTAAAATTAAATTGTAAATGTTTATTGTCTTAAAATAGCAGAACATGTGTTGTAATGGTGCTTGCCAATATGTTTTGACAGACAAAATTGTGTTGTTCACTTGCCAGGCTCCAGCCTTTATTATGATAATAATAGTAATTATTAAGTATGCAAACTGATTATTAATTTAAGTAGTAATGAATTGTACATGAATATGATTATAGTGAGGATGGCACCCATGTAAAAACATAAATTTTGATTATTATTATTGATAATATTTAGTGTAAATATTATATAAAAAGTATTTTATTTATTTATTATAATTTCCATTAATTGTGCATTACTGTCTGGTATCAAAAAGACACAACTATCTATACAGGGTCTTACACTTCACACCGCATGTTAGAGGGAAACCAAAGCCTTGTACAAGGATCACTTTATAGACTTCTGAGATTGTGTCAAGGCATAGCAATGGTGAATGTTATAAAAATTGCTAAAGTTCTCTGGAGTACCCTTCCTATAGCTGGCTGTCCAGCCAAACAGGGTAACAGGGCAAGAAGAGGTGACCAAGAACTCAATTGCCAGTTAAACAGAGCTTCAGAGTTTGTCTTTCGAGATGAAGGCTTGCCTGGTCTTCCATTTCTGCAGCACAACATTTACCAGCCCTTTAATGGAGAATGACTAGACACAGAAGCCTTTCATGTGTAAAAGGCATATGACATGCTGCCTGAAATCTCAAGCACTATATTTGGCAAAAATAAGTTACCTCTTATCACTTGCCTAATACAATACCTGCAGCGATGCAAGGTCGTTCTATGAGTTAGCTTTTTAATGCTGTGATCAATGGCAAAGGAAGTATTGATATTCAGTTGGCACAAATTTGAAAAGTCTGGTTTTTACTTTGTCATTATGCGGTGGTGTTAATTGCAAAAACCAAAATAAATGTAATCAATTAAAAATGTAGTCAGTAACACAACCAGATTTTACTGGGCTTAATAAAGAAAGCATTACGCTTTATTATGTTAAAGAACTTTACACCCACATAGTTGAAGAAGAAAAAAATCAACTTAGTCCTTGTACTGTAGGGTGGTATAGTTTAACTTAAAAATCAATGTTGTGTGTTGAACACATTTTTAAGGGTATTGTTAATTTTTTTTACATTGTAGCACTACACGTCAACAAAATTGCTTGCTCTAAGCCAACTTGGCTTATATGTTATGGGCAAATCCATATGGTGGTACATATTTATACTTTTGTGCCATTTACACCCCACTTAAATGATATTATCTGGAGTGGCAAGATTGGAAAATCTGTGTTCTGTTTTTGAGCAACGCAGCGTTTACCATTTGCTTCTTTATGGAATATAAATACAATTTTATGCATAATTAGGAAGAAGACTCGGCCAGGCAATGATCCCAAAGGGATGTGTGGGTTCTGTTGGGAAGGATTTGGAGACAACATCAATGTAACTTGTTGCTCCTCAGGGCTGACCTGCCAGCATGTCAGCAAGGCTGTCGATCTGAGCTCGGTCAAGAAGGCGGTGACCTCATGCATGTGGTCCACATGTTCTGATTGCCTCCGGGAAAGGACCATGGTGGATGGAGTGCTAGCCAGCGGTCACGACATTCTCGTGTGCCTCAAGTGCGGCTTCCAGGTGAGCTTTGATTTCAAATGCTTTGTCAACGTTAGGAGGGTTACTTAACATGTACAGTGCAATTAGGAAAATTGTTTGTGTTGTACAGAAAACCACAGAAAACAACTAGTTGTTACTTTTCATTGTATTTAATTTGTATTTGTTGTAATGTTCTCAGGTTTTATTGCCAAGAAACTTTACTTGGATAATGGATTCTAAAGATTTTTTTCAGGCAGGGCTCATAAAGGGGAAATTTATAAGAGAGTGGTGTTTGTATGGTAGGGTGTGCATCTTTTGAAGTCTCTGTGATCCAGCGACCTGTGTCCCTCCTCTCACAGGGTTGTAATCAATCAGAGAGCCAGCACTCTACCAAGCACCACCAAACCCTCCGCCCTGAGACCCACTGCATCTCAATCAGCCTTAGCACATGGAAGGCTTGGTAAGGATCACCTACATTACCGCGTAATCTTTTTTCTCCACTTTATCGAATAATATGGAAGACATCATAACTATACGATAACATACTTGGAATCATGTCGCAACCTAAATGTGTTAAACCATTTTAAATGAATGTAAATGTAATTTGGGTTTTCTGTATTGCCTGTATTGTTGGCTGAGCCATGGTGGTATCCGTTGGGGCTGCTGCCCTGGCTCTCGGGACTTGAGCTAGCTTCGCATATTGCTTATGCTCTTCGAGGTGATGTACTTTCAAGTGCTTTATTAAGTTTGTGGTATTAAAATGTTTTGCATTGCATCCACCTCGAGATACTCTAGTTTTACACCAATTGCATATGCAATATCTGTTTCTGACACTTTTTTGTCAAACCGCGGAAATGTTCTGAGCTATACTGACGCACCACGAAAATACATTCATTTTACGTCAAAGATCGTTTTTCTGTATCGGCCATCAGAATTGAAAATCTGACCACCACTGTTGTCGTTTTTTGAGTGGAAATCAGCCGATTCCTATCTTGTGCCGATCGATCTGTGCATCCCTAGAGTAGACATTATAATTGTGTTTATTATATTTATGTATGCGTGCAGAGGCCCATTATCAGAACCATAAGTGCTGTCTTCCAATGGCATGTTGTTTGCTAATATAAATAATATATTTTAAAATGCTAATTGATCACTAGAAAATCCATTTGCAATTATGTTAGTACTTTTGAAAACTGTTTTAAAGAAGCAATCAAACTGGCCTTTGAATTAGCTTGTGGGTTTGATTACTGGCTCTAAATGGACTAAAACAATGAACTTTCTTCTGAAACTCTACGGTCTATTCCTGTTCTGTGAAATGAAGACCATTCCATGTGAGGAATTGCCAAGGAACAGAAGATCTCGTACAACACTGTGTATTACTCAGTCCACAGAACAGCCAAACAATCTCTAACCAGAATAGAAAGAAGAGTGTGTGGCCCTGTTGCACACCTCAGCAAGACGACAAATACATTAGTGTATCGTTTGAGAAACGAACGCCTTACAGCTCCTTAAGTGGCAAATTCATTTAATAGTTCCTGCAAAACACCAGTCTCAACATCAACAGTGAAGAGGTGACTCCGGGTTGCTGGCCTTCTAGGCAGATTTGCCAAAAAGGCATATCTCAGGTATTAAGATGGGCAATCTGGGAAATCTCCTCAGATTACTTTAACAAATTCACAACTAGAATGCCAAAGATCTACAAGACTGTAATTGCTGCAATTTGAGAATTCTTTGACAAACTCAAGGACACAGTTATTATTAATTAATTAAAAATCTTTATTTCTAACCATGTCTATATTTACTGTTACTTTTTTGTATATTTTGTTCATTTTGGTATACGATACAAGAGTGGCTATTTTGAAAAGTCTAAAATGATACCTTTTACAAATCGCTAGTAATTATTCCAAACTGTAGTTACTCACAGAGGACAATTTCAAAATATTTTAGCTGATGGCATTGTTTGCTGTCTTTTCCCCTGTGATTCTTTTTCAGGTGTTTTGAATGTAATGAAGAGCTCTCCACTCACTGCAATAAGATGGCTTTGGCCCAGACCCTGGACTTCCTACAAAAGCATTCCGTCAAGGCAGCCTCAGGTAACAGGCATTAAACATGCCAGACAAGGGAATGGCTTGCCTTCCACTCAATGAAATTTGATCAGTCTCTGTTAGGTATATGTATGTGCTGTTGGTGATAATGTTAGTCTGCCACCTGAAATGAAGAGGTGCTACAGCTGCTGTATGTAAAACTATTTTGCGGAGAACGTTTATTTGAAAAAACTAAACAAAAATGTTTCATGGCACTACGTATGAGTTTCACTTCAAGGTGTAGAGTTCAGTACAGCATGCTACCTCCCCCTGGTGGCAGAGGCTTTTAGATTTTAACATTAAGAAACTGTTTCCCTTGCACTTTAGTTTATAATTGTTATGCTACAACTAACACATTATTGGACACTCCTCATCCAATGTCATTTGTCTGGATAGAGTTGATTTCCGTTAAAATTCTTAACTGAAATCCCAGTCTTGCATTCTTATTTCCAGTAAATAACCCTCTAGTTGCATTGTTGCTTTTGGGTATTATCTGTACAAATGTTACCAAATAATCATCTAAGAATGTTCAAGTTATAATGCCCACTAAATTAACCAAGCCATTTCCACTTTACCCGAGCCAGCTGAGCTGCCACCCCCCCAGTGTTATGTTCACACTCGGTGCCATCAAATGTTTTGAAGATTACCCATTGCCCAAACTGTTCTGCCCTGTGGAATTTCCTTGCCTTGCATTGTCCTGTGCCTGTACCTTCTGCTCTTTCTCCAGCCTAGCCCCATGTCCAGACTGGTCCCCTCCTCCCCCTTCACTGCCAGTGTGAGAGTCGCTCCAGTTCCCCCTCCTCCCCCGCGTGGTTGCACTCATTAAAAGCGTTAAGCGCTTGAGCGACATTTCCTGGCTGGGTTCTCTTAAGAATGAGAGCATCTGTGCGCGGTCCAGCCACTGCGCTGAGCCTTCTCCCACGGCCCACCCCCACCCACCTCGCTGCGCCCCCTGTCTTGGGCTGCGTGTCTCAGCACCTCTGGGACTTGCCTGTGTGGCGCGCTTGTGGAAGCCAGGGTCCAACAGCGAGTCCAACGGGCTCGCGACCAACAGCTGCAAGGCATTTCTATGGATCAACAACACCATTGTCTGGACACACGTGCAAACACTTGCAATATAACTGGATAAACGTTTGTTTCTCCTTGTAGTGTCATTAGACACTAAAGCCATCAAAACCCATTGGCTCGTCTCTCTCTGGTGTCCTCCTTGGAGTCATGATCACATGAACAACTGGGTCACCAGTGAAGTTCAGCCAATGAAGTTGTACGTCCCGCTTAGTTGACTATATTAAAATGGTGCTTGCGTTTTGCACTGAGGCACTTGCCTCCTCCTAGTTGTCATCGGACCCTCTATTAGACACAAATTACAGTCGGCTCACCCTTTTCGACCGGTTACGCCTATTTGTTTCCCAACTGACCTCTATATTGCTTGTATTTTTGGTGCTCTGGATTTTGCAGCATCCACTCACTTTAGAAGCAGTCAGTGGGTTTGGCATTTATAGTGGAGGTCCTGCTGAGACTGAATTTCTCTTTTGCAGATGGACACAAGTCTTAGAATCTGCTTGCTCTGGAGCTCAGAAAAATTTGTAATATTTTCGCTGCTGACGACATTGAATTTCAGCTAAGAGTGCAACTGTAAATCACAGTTTATTTGTAGTTCGCGTTTTGATTTTTTTTTTTATTGTGGCCCTAATAATCACAGGTTACGTTTGCGCTGAAAAACTTAACTCAATTAAGCGGGTTTTTACAATTGCCAATGTGCAATTGTGTGTCTGGGGTTTTGTACATCATTTTGACGGTATAAGTGGTTGTGGAGCAAAACATCAAGACGGCTGCAAATTTGCTGTAAGCACAAAAGCTATCAATGTCTTGATTTTTATATACAATGATATTAATAACCTTTTAGAGAAATTAACATTTATTTTTCAATAATGTTTTGAAGCAATAGTGTAACAAATTTAACAAAAATAGGCTAATGCATCCTTAGAATTTGGGTTACTTATATATAAAAATTCTGATTCTGGAAGGGGTAAAATACAAGTTCAGTTTTTGGCCAGCTATGTATACTCCAACATTGGTTGATTTATCCTGCCTAAGGTGGGTAATTGGCTATATGCCAATATTGCAATATGCATTTCTTTCCAAAAATAATCTGAAATGAATCTAAAAGTAAACAGAAGTTCTTGCCATGGCAAATTACAAAAAAGGCCTAGAACGAGACATGAATTAGTTGAAGCACTCGACAAAACAGGCAGGAATCAATCCCTGTGTCTTCTAATACATAATAGTTTATGTATAAACAAAAGTGACATTTCAATGCCCGTAATAGTGTATGTGTAAGCAAAAGTAACTGACGTTTCGATGTCCCATTATCGTGTATGTGTAAACTACAGAAACAGTTGTTTCGCCGCCCAGCTGGCGTCTTCCTTAGTGACTATATTATAACACGATTATGGATACTGTCATTACCTGCAATAGTTATATTATGACTGTAACACATTACCTGCAGAACTGCTAACTAGCTACACTTTTGACAACTATGGCAAGTTGCACTGAAGACGAGCACCTGAAGTTTTGTTTAGATGCACCTTGTTTCTGTAGATCATCTTTGAGATGTTTCTATAACATTAGAGTCCACCTGTCATAAATTAAATTAATTTGACATGATTTGAAATGGCACACCTGTCTATATAATATCCCACAGTTGGCAGTGCATGTCAGACCAAAAACCAAGCCATATGGTTGGAGGTATTTTCCATCGCTTCTGCTGATCACCTGACCCATGCCATCCAATTGGTGAACCATGGTGGTGGCAGCATAATTCTGTGTGGATCTTTGTTAGTGGTAGGTACTGGGAGTAAAGATTCTATTTTTAATAGGTCATCAACTCTAAGCACACTGCGAAGACAACGCAAGAGTAGCTTCATAGTGTCCTTCAGTGGTCCAAGGTGAGCCCACATGATTGTAGGAAAATGACTGGCGTAACTCTACGGTTCACGTGTGCGTATTGAACTGTAGGGGGCATAGCAAATGGTTCGAAAACATACTGTGCCGTACCGTTTTGTTGCATTCCTATTATGTACTTGTGATAATTTTTGTTGTTTTCTATAAAGTTGGTCTAACATTTCCAAAAAACAGTTTTATCATCATTATCCTGTATTGTGTGTAGATTGACGAGGGAAAACATTTTTTTCATCCATTGTAGAATAATGCCATGATGTAAATATGTGGAAAATATGAAAGGTTCTTAATGTTTTCCTAATGCGCTGTAGATGCATGACAAAAATGTGACACAATCTCCGCATGATGCATTGCTGCATTAAGGACTGAAAATAGTCCTTAAATAGTCCTAAAATATATTATTTTACTTTTTACCGGGGAAACTAACCAAACAATGTTGGCTCTTTCACAGTTTGTGCCATGAAATAATATCTTATTTGCTTGTGAAAAACCTATCACTATTGCCAGAATTTTTTGTTTAGAAAAACAAAACAAATATTTTCTTCAAGATTCATTAATTACAGATCATATTGGTTAAATCACTGATAATAAGCCTTCACAGTATCCTTAAATGTAGGGACAACTTAGTTTTTATTGCATCTAGACTAATGTTGGACACTTGCTGAATAGGCAATTCCACGCACACAGGCCTAAAAACATTTGTTTGCTAATTAAAGCCAGTTCGCTTCAATACCAAATAATTATAATTTCTTATTTTTTAAAGAAAAGAGTTGGTTTATCTTTGGTTTTCAGAATGTAAGGTATTGTCTAAATTATAAGATAATTAGTGAATGATGATAGTGGAAAGACAAAGGCAATGAAGATGGCATTGATCACTTTCACAACCAAATAAAATGAACCCTAATAAATTGGTCATTAAAATGTAAATGTTTTAGAAGATTATGCTTCAATGCTGTGTTCATTACTTGTGAAAATAATATTAATAGACTACAGTCATTTTGAAGAAGATTACATTTTTTATTGTCTTAAAGTGAAAATTCCACGCTTGGAACTATTTGGTGTTTTTTTTGTCTCTTTAGATAATTAGAAGAGATTCAAGGTGTTTCAGACATTTATACACCAAATTTCACACCAGGAAGGCTTCACCCAATGATGTAATTCATTGACTTGGTCAGCTTTCTGGTCTAAAATTGAATAAAGTCATATTTTGTTGTAATTGTTTTGGCCCTGTGTTTTGCAGATTGCTCTATAAAACTAGTGGCGGTTAGATATTGTTTTCATTGTTCAATAAAGCAATTGGACACTTTATATTGGCCTAAGAATTGCTGGATAGCCAGGTTGAATACTTTTTTACCTGGCATTGTAAAGACTACAGCCTTGACAGGAGTTCTATCTCCATGTCAAATTCCCACTCTTGAGGGTGGGCTTTTCAATACCAGCTTGTTTTTGCTTGGGAGTGATTGCATGTGTTTTCACACTGAAAAGTCAGTAAATTGTGACATTTGGAATATTATTCTTTATAAATTTTATAACCTCTCTGGAAGCATACTGTATTTCTCTATTTTCTGTAAAACAAATATTCAGACTTCTTGTTTGGGAGTCATGCATGAATTTCAATTCTCAATCCTTGTCACGTGAACCCAAACAGGGTCACTACCCTTAGTTTACTGAACTCTTTTTTCTCGACAGGCTTTAAAGTACAATTATAGATGGTCAGACATTTTATCCATGGCTGTGTCTATGGTTTTGAGTGTGTTTACATTTCTTTGGCCCTATCCCCAGGTTGCCCCTTTTTAAATTACCTGTTACCTTTCTTGCCACCTGATTGTTCCACACCGGCTGGCTAAATGGGGAAAGAAAACGGCCAGCCATTGTTGAGGTAAAATGGAGTGCCACAATTGGATGGGGACCTGGTGAAATTGCATTTCTGCTTGAAGGCCAGGTTTTTAGGCAGAGGCTGCTGTTGCATTCTCTTTTTCCCATCGACCACAGTCACAAAAGAATCCCAGCAAGAATTTTTCTAAAACCATAATAGTTTTGTACAACAACAGCTCAGGGAAGAAAGAAAATCAATTAACCATGCTCTCTAACCAACAAGGCCTTCAGCTCAAGTACCAGAGTCCCAGTAAAAGGAGACTTGACCTCAGGGAGCTAGGCTTGGGCTTGTAACACAGCTGGGGAGTCTTTGTGGAAGAAATTAAATTGTTATCTCTGAATAGGCGTCAGAGCTTGGCACTCGCAGCGTTTTGCCCATTATTTTCGGGTATTGATTTTCATCCGTCCATGTGAGTAATAACTTCCACTCTTTGTTATACGTGTACTTGTGACATCAAGGACACATACATTTGTATGGAATCTTTACTTATTACTATTATTGTCAAATTTAATCGAGATTCCTGTCTTCTCACTTGTACCAAAACCAATGGCTGGCTGTATGTTATGTATTTTGTTTGGGCTTTCTGAGTGGATACAATCATATCATCTCTTAAATTTGTTTGTTGTTGATTGGCTTAATTGAAGAATGTTATGTGGTAAATGTGAAGCAATTATTTTAAATGGCAAGCCGTCTTGGTACTGCTGCAGCCGGTCTGTTTTTATTGGCATTATAAATGCTGTGATCTTTGTTTTACAGTTACAGTAGTCAGACCCCTAGACGTCCACATTTTGTGTTATTGTCTTAATTTTGAATATTCTAATACAATTCTTCATAATAACAAAGTGAAAACTTGTTTGGCAATTTATTTAGAAAGGATAAACCGAAATATCTTGTGCATAAGATTTCACACTCTTTATTCAGTACTTTTCAGCAGAATCTTCAGGTCTCCCCATTTTTGGTTTTGGCTGGGGCACTCAAGGACTTGTCCCTGAAACCTGTCCAGTGTTGTTTTGGGTGTGTATTTAGTTTATTGTTGTAGAGAAGGATGTGCCTTTGTCCTAGTCTTAGGTCCTATTTGGATCAGATTATTTTAAAGGGTGTTTCTGTATTGTTCTCAAAACTGCCTCGTTTCCCTGTCTTTGCTGCTGAGTAGATCCTCATAACATCCACCACCATAAATCACTGTAGAGAGGGTTTTGGTCTGTAACCTTTAATTCCATTGGTGATAATTTGTCCCTTGAAATGGTGAACTGTCATCACACATTGCACCTGGCTGGGCCACCACCAGGTGTTTTCCTGGCTCCAAATTAGGCAATGGTGATACGCCAACCCCCTCTCCACTGCGCCCAATATAACGCTGATTAACACTGCACAAAATAAATCACAGAATAATACCAAGTCAATTAAACATTATGGATATCAATTTGTCCAGTTAGGAAGCATAAGCTATTGGGAATCAATGTCACCCATTTTGGTGCAAATAGAAGTGCCCACAGATGCACTGGGGAGGCAATAACACATAAACACCAAAAAGGGAATGGTTTTGCAGGTGGAGGCCACATGCATCTGTTTTTCTCTCATCCTTTCTGTCTGGTTCTTCTGTAATTTTGTAGATTGATACTGTCCTTGTCACTACTGGTATCATGAGATAGTACCTGCAGCCAGATCAAGTTTCAGTTCGCCTAGCTCCTCTAGGATGGCACCTCCATACCTGTAGTCGCAAGAATGTTTCCTGTGTCATCCATTGCAGTCTCAGGTTGTTTATGTTTTTGTCAGAAACAGACTTTACAAGGGTGGCATGAGGGCCCAGTATCCTCTATTGGGACCTGTGCTCACAGCCCTGCACTGTTCAGCTAGATTGGCATACGCCAGAGAACACCAGAATTGGCACCACATTCTCTTTACAGATGAGAGCAGGTTCACACTGAGCACACATAACAGGTGGCAGACGTGAAATAGTCCGGAGACGCCGTGGTGAACATTATGCTGCCTGCAACATCATGCAGCATAACCATGGTTGTGGGAAGTCCATGGAGATTTCCTTGGATTTCACAGTGCATATCAAAGTGGTGAACTGTTGATATAGACAACATAATAAAAGTTACATTGTAAAATGTTATACATTTTAAATAAAGTTCACAACCCAGTAACGTGGAGAAAGTGATAGGGTCTTAATCATTTCCGAAGGCATTGTATGTGGAAATCAGTTATTCAAATATGCAATCCGTTGCTAAACATGCTGGAAATGGTTGGTTTTGTGAAGATGATTGCAAGTTTAATGAAAATTGTTTTGTTGGCACTGCCAAGAAACGAGTACGAGGCAAGGTGCAATTGGTGGACCTATTATTGAAAAGAACGCAGCCGAGCTCTTGAAGAAAGTTTGGGGAGGTGTTACGAAACAATTGTGGGGGGGATATTGAACAGCTTATGTAGAATGCGTCATGTCCAGTGGCTTCACAAAACTCTGAGGTTCAATTCATGACAGCCGACGCGCCTGTTCTTTTGAATTGAAATAATAAGAAATCAATGAATTTTGATTCATAAAAAATTTATACAAATTATGGTAACAAATTTGGGTAGGGGATAATTACTAATTTGCAGCATATGTTTGTTTTAGCTGACACACCAATGCTATGGGAAAAGTTGGATGATTGTACTGAAAACAACTAATCATTGAAGTGAATGCGCTCTGAGAAGCAAGTTAAACGTCAGGTTGACTTGACGCTGATGGCAATGCAATGCGTATTGTGTTGATACCTTTTTACACCATTACAAACACCTATGGTCCTACTAAAAATAGGACTAGTGGTAAAATCTATTTTCTGTCAAAGAAATGTAGACTTATTTTTTTTTATTATTCTTGATGTGCTCTTAAAAAGCATAACATGTTAAATATGTGCAAGATGCCTGAAGCCAGAAATAGTTTTGGTCTCTCTAAACTCCAGAGTCCAATGCCATGACGGGCCGATTGGTCTGAAATTCCAGAAGTATGTAAATATCAATTCATCAGAATATTGATTCGTACCACAGTTTTGCATGTGACATGAGTCATGAGCTGATATACAAGCAATTGGTGTTTACATAAATATGATGCAAAGTACATGATGGCTTTTTAATAAATAATTACCAACATTTTCTATAAATATCGGAGTTTGAGTTTAGCATGTGGAGAATTTAGATGCACTCTAAGAGGCTCCTGTGCATTAGCTAATTTTTGTTTGATCTTTGCTTTGCGTTAATTTTCACTCCCTACAGATCAGTTTGACTACTTTGTCTCTTAACGTCTTAATTTTTTTGTCACATAGTTTGAGACACTAACATACTGCAACCAACGTTTTGCCAACGATGGCTGACTCTGACTGTCATGGCGCCAAGAGAGTGGTTACTGTCTCAGATCTCCACTCGACTCTTGACAGAAATTACGCCTCTCATAGCTGTTCAGCTGAGGTCTGCTATCGAGACGGCTTTGGCCCCTTGCGGATGTGTTAGGTTTCACTATTGTTCCTGCTCGCTCTAAACTGGACAGTGCTCATCGCATTAGCCCTCCACCAACGTGTGGAGGCGGCAACACTAGGCCCAGGGTGTTTATCGTTAGGTTCCATAATTTACAGGACAACCGAGACATGCTACGCTTTCACAGTTCCCTGTATGTATGTATTCAACATGGAGGGGAGAAGCAGCAATTCGTGACTCATGAAAAAGCTGTGCTGTTTTGACCGCCACTTTTGAGTTGCTTTTGGCAGAATGGGACCCGCTTGTCTGTCGGGTGGCTAGTACATGTTGCGATTTGACTGCCATTTTCAAGTGCGATTTGACTGCCATTTTCAGCCTTCTGTCAGTAGCTTTATAACATTGTGTTACAGTTACAGACGCTGCTACAGTGGGGAGAACAAGTATCTGATACACAGCCGTTTTTGCAGGTTTTCCTACTTACAAAGCATGTAGAGGTCTGTATTATAGGTACACTTCAACTGTGAGAGATGGAATCTAAAACGAAAATCACATTGTATGATTTTTAAGTAATTAAATTGCGTTTTATTGCATGACATAAGTATTTGATCACCTACCAACCAGTAAGAATTCCGGCTCTCACAGGCCTGTTAGTTTTTCTTTAAGAAGCCCTGTTCTCCACTCATTACCTGTATTAACTGCACCTGTTTGAACTTGTTACATGTAGAAAATACACCTGTCCACACACTCAATCAAACAGACTCCAACCTCTCCACAATGGCCAAGACCAGAGAGCTGTGTAAGGACATCAGGGATAAAATTGTAGACCTGCACAAGGCTGGGATGGCCTACAGGACAATAGGCCAGCAGCTTGGTGAGAAGGCAACAACGGTGGGCGCAATTATTAGAAAATGGAAGAAGTTCAAGATGACGGTCAATCACCCTCGGTCTGGGGCTCCATGCAAGATCTCACCTCGTGGGGCATCAATGATCATGAGGAAGGTGTGGGATCAGCCCAGAACTACACGGCAGGACCTGGTCAATGACCTAAAGAGAGCTGGGACCACAGTCTCAAAGAAAACCATTAGTAACACACTATGCCGTCATGGATTAAAATCCTGCAGTGCACGCAAGGTCCCCCTGCTCAAGCCAGCGCATGCCCAGGCCTGTCTGAAGTTTGCCAATGACCATCTGGATGATCCAGAGGAGGAATGGGAGAAGGTCATGTGGTCTGATGAGACCTAAATAGAGCTTTTTGGTCTAAACTGTCCCAACCGTGAAGCATGGAGGTGTAAACACCATTCTTTGGGAATGCTTTTCTGCAAAGGGGACAGGGCGACTGCACCGCATTGAGGGGAGGATGGATGGGGCCATGTATCGCGAGATCTTGGCTAACAATCTCCTTCCCTCAGTAAGAGCATAGAATATGAGTCGTGGCTGGGTCTTCCAGCATGACAACGACCTGAAACGCACAGCCAGGGCAACTAAGGAGTGGCTCCATAAGAAGCATCTCAAGGTCCTGGAGTGGCCTAGCCAGTCTCCAGACCTGAACCCAAAAGGAAAAATCTTTGGAGGGAGCTGAAAGTCTGTATTGCCCAGCGACAGCCCCGAAACCTGAAGTTTCGGAGCTGTGGAGGAGTCTGCCAAAATCCCTGCTGCAGTGTGTTCAAACCTGGTCAAGAACTACAGGAAATGATCTCTGTAATTGCAAACAATGGTTTCTGTAACAAATATTAAGTTCTACTTTTCTGATGTGTCAAATACTTATGTCATGAAATAAAATGCAAATGTATTACTTAAAAATCATACAATGTGATTTTTGTTTTAGATTCCCTTCCTCACAGTTGAAGTGTACGTATGATAAAAAATTACAGACCCCTACATGCTTTGTAAGTAGGAAAACCTGCAATATCGGCAGTGTATCAAATACTTGTTCTCCCCATTGTATGTGCTGCTGAGCTTGTCACTGTATTGCAGGGGTGTCAAACCACCTGAGACCAACTTGAACCAGGTGAAGGCGCATCTTAACTTATTAGTAACCTCATTATCCAATCAAGAACGTGAAATCCCACAGACAATCGGCCTTCTGTGGAACCGGTTTGACACCTCTGCTGTATTGTTACGATGCTACCTGTGTGGAAGTGTTTTTTTCTGGGTGGTCACTGTTGTACCGCACAGCAATAATTCTGGGCTTCTGGTCGCTATTTTGTCTGTTTAATCATTCTTCTCTATCAGGTGTATAATGTGACTTTGCTTTTCACCAAGTTATTCCATTGTGACAAGTCCTTGGGCTGTATCACACCTAATAGGCCTATCTTATACACTGTTAGTTGTGCTGCCTACTCTGCTGTTCCTGAATGCTATCTGTGTTTATCTGTTGCATATGCTATGGGGCCTCTCCACATTTGGATGAGAAGACTGCTGGCATGCACCCTAGCTTCATATGATGCCAACCTGGTGTCTCCATTTGGGAAGGAGACTATGGGTTTGAGTGGTAGTGAGGGTTGGGGGCAAGGATATTTTAGATGTGTTTTTTTTCTTGTTGTTGTTTATGCTTTTCTACTTACACTGCTTTCCCTGTTTTGTTGATGACTGGCCTGTATTCTCAAAAGTTTTCTTTTATTATTTTATATGGCTGGAGGAACTAGCACTGGGCTTGGGGGGCACTCTCCTAGAAGATGCTAAAGGCGGATGCTGTTTTCATGCAAGAGACTCCTTTATGCACTATGGATCACTCAATTCTGCACATCTCCTGGTTTAGTCAAGTCTTCCACTCACACTTTAACACCAAGGCCAGATGAGTTCCAATTTTGGTTGGTCATTAAGTTTTTCTCAGCATTAATGTAAGCTGTTTTAGTAATTGGAAAGGTTTAGTCATAACGGGCACCATCTTTAGGACACTTTTGGTAAATATATACGCTCCCTTTAATGATGTTGAATTTGCCAATGGATTTTGAGGGAAAATCCCTTCTAAACGCCCATCTGTTCATTTTTGATGGGGATCTGAATTGTGTTATTGATCCGACTCCAACACCATGGCTACCTCTGCTATGTTGAAGTCCTTTTCAGATTTTATGGCTGAGAATGGGTGTGTGGATCATTAGAGTTTCTGGAACACCTGGCGAGAGCGTACCCCTTCTCTCGTACATCACTTTCTCTCGTAATGACTATTTTATTTCTTGCTTCCAAATTTGACAACCTCTGGATATTCACCTATTGTAATATCAGACCCTTGACAGTTTTGTTGGAACAACCTTGTTCTCCCTGTTTGAGGTTTAACTCTCTTCTTACATCAGATTGTTTTGTGACCTATTTTCCACTTCATTGATCACACTCCTACGGGGATATCTTAATACATACCTATGAGGCATAATTATTTCCTACTCTAACAAAGCTTGAATGGCCAAGTGGACCTCTCTGATGCCATTCTTAAAGTAGATCACCAATATGCCCTGACGCCACCTCCAGAGCTGTATATGCAAGGCTTGAACTTTTAGTCCGAATTGAACCTCTTGTCCCCTGAAGATCTGGCATGGCTGCTGTTGTGTTTACATGCTGCATATTATGAGCAAGTGACAGGGCAGGTCTTCTGCTGGCACACTATTGAAACTACTATTGAAATACGGCTGCTTCATGTCTAATTCCCCAAATGAATGATCCTTTTTGTGGTTAAATTTCACACCATAAGGGGATCAATGACACCTAAACTTGCAATTCCTCCTATATCTGTCTGAGTTCCCGTTAGATAATGCCAATATGACTCGGTTCCTGGATGATCTTGAGACTCCTTCTATTGACTCCGACACTTAGGCTGACCTTGATTCCCCTCTCAGCCTTAAATAGGTTGTGTAGTCTATTAAGACCATATTCCTCCAGGGTGTCACTAGTTGCCATTTTTTCTTCTCTATTCTGGAAGACTTTGGTTTCTTTTTGGGTTACAAGCTAAATCAGAAGAGTGAGTATTGCAGCAGGTACCCAGAGGCAGTCATTCTACCCAACTTTTAATACTACTACTTGCTGTTCCAATTTGCAGAAATTGCTGTTCTGGTTGCATTCTCCAGATACCCCACGATGCAGTTACTCCATAGCGATGATCACAACCTGGCACGAAACACTAAACCATGGTTGTGTATTGTGTGTGTATATATAACTATATAGCTAGTTACCAGTGCTTATTTGTAAATGGGTAGGTCCAAAAACATATATTGCGACATGTAAGGGACATGGAACCGGTTGGCAAATCAATGCAAATAAAGCACGTCAGTACTGCAAATAACGGACAAATAAACCCCTAAAACTTTCATAATCTTGTAAGGCAGTGCTGAGGCTATAAGAGACAGCTAGGATAGGCAATGTTATGAACTCGAATTGCATCTAATTCAATGTTTACAGTAAAAAGCCCAACAATGTGATGAAAAAATAAGTTGGTGACGATGTCTAACACAATGCTGCCAGCCTTTCGAATGAAAAAAAATGAATGCAAATGATGTCAGTCATTTACAAGTCTTTTTAACATAAAAACACGTTTTGCCTCGTTTAGGTAGTTTTTCCCTAGCCGCTGTGCATCAACCTTGTTGTTGCTCACTATTTGGGGTTTCAGGGTTGAGGTAATGTAAAAGCACATTGTGGCAACTGCTAATCTAAAAAGAGCTTTATAAAATACATTTGATTGCTGCTCCAGGAACCCTTCTAGGGTCTCAAGCACGCTTTTCCACTGCGCCCCCCCCCCCCTCAATCAGCAGCTATAGATAAGGGATTTGCACATTAGCAATTGTGATCCCAACAAGAATCCCAACAAATTAAAAATAAAAAATTACCCCGGCCCTGTATATATTTTTTTGTTTTAATAAATAATCCTATTGGAGCTGTTCATTTCATTACATTAGCCTCCCCTACACTTTACGATACAGTATAAATAAATCCTTAATTTATTGGTCTCTTAGTGCATTTTAGGCCACCCACCTCCTGAATTCCTTTTAGTTAAAACAATTTGCATGGCACAATTTAATTGCACTACTGTCCTCTATATCAACAAATATTGTGATATATATTGTCTGTCTGTGTTGTACATTGTTTTCCCCATGCTGTTTTCAATATGAAGATATTCAAGTGTGCTTCTGTCTTTTTTGTTCTGCCACTGCCGCTTATGTAGGCCAGCAATGTGGCAAGCAGTGCCTTGGATTGTGTGTGTGTCTTTTTAGAGGGGGTTTGAGCATGTGTGTGTTTTAACATGGTACTGAGATCTTTTGGCCTCAGATGGCACAGAAACATGCTTTTCATGCCCCGCAGTCACAACAAATTAATATGTGAATAAGACATTTTTTGTTGCCCGGCCTTCTCCCCGACTGACCGTTGTCTGCTGCATGAGTTGGTTCCTCACTGCAGTACCATTCTAAACTGTGAAATTAATCCAACAGGCCTCTTGATGTTAAGGTTCTCTTACAAAAAAAGCCTGTATAATTTTAATCTTTTACAGATTATTTATTTTTGTTTGAGTGTATTTAAAACTAGAGGTCATTTAGAATTTCACATTTGTAATGAGCTATGTTTTTCAGTTGCCATGATGTAGCTTTTGTTGTTTTGAGAGGAGTGTCCTGGAATGGCAAACCAGATGCAGCGTCTTTTCAACCATTAGACGACCATAGGCCACCCACCTCCTTTATTTTAGAAAAGTGATTTCTGATAAAATAGCACAACTTAATTACACTACTATGCTCTATCTCAACAAATATTGTAGTGTCAACCAAATCAGAAAGGGCTAGCAACTGAAGATTGAAATATTACCTCACTTGTCCTGCATGAATGCGACATCCAGGCTTGCCTGCTGGCTGTTAGAATTTATTCCAGAATTTTGGAGAGACATGTAAATAAACGATAACAATAAAGAAGTCTTAAAGAAAAGCAAAAAATACTATTTTCCTTCTCACTTGTGTGAAAACGAGCAGGGAGTTGAAAAAGAGGGAGTAAGGAAGGAGGGGGCATCGTGAGCGTTTAATCTGCCCCGGGGACAGGCTCTACAGTGTCACTGCTGCCCACATTCGGTGGCTGAGCAAGGAGGGCCAGGTGGTGGTGCTGAGTGCAGAGCAGTCAAGCGTGGGGGCAGTGCATGCTGACATTTGCCTTTCCTGACTGCTGCAGGGGGAGAAAAAATCTGCTTTTCCATATGCTCGTGCTTGTTGTGCCCCCCTCGCCCCTTGTACCCCTTCCCCAGGTCCCTGGCAGATGGCTTCCTGAACATTGTTTACCTTGAGTTGGGGGGGTCCCAGATGCGGAATCTGTCCATCGGCATTCCCATTCTGCCCAGTTTCCCCCTCTCTTAGCCAAGGGTCCTGTCGGAGCGCTTGCTCACACTTGGCACACACTCTGGAGTACACACATGTCTAAATGGCTGCACATAAATTAGCACATTCTCACTTAGCTACATGCTCAAATCTTCAAATTTTTGCCACTGCATACAGATTTCTGAAGAAGCTATGGCAATTATCAAATTTGTTCACTCGTTTTACTGGACATTCCCCTATCCACACGTTTTCAGTAGTAGTGTGGACATATGGTTACCCGATGGTTAGGCTGTTCCAAAAAAAAGGCTTCCAGATGTTTCCAGTGTGAAAGCCGAGGGACAACGCTTTTGGCTCGACTGCTGTGAATCAACACATCATTCGATGGTTCCCCAGGCAGAACCCCGCCCCTCTCCTGTTACAGAACCCAACACACTGCCAGGCGATGAACATCCATCTGCCTGAAATACATGGAATGGTGATCCATCTTTCACATGTTCGACATTCTACACGGAGGTGTTTAGCTCCACCACTATTCGATTATTCTGCGGCCGAGAAGATTTTGGCCCAGTGGCTGGGAGGTCAACCATACCCTTGTCCTCCGTATGCCAGTTACCACACTCCTGATCTATGTCCTGCGTTTACAGTGGTGCCATATTCAGTGGGTCTGTTTTAAATTAGTTTTCCATAATATGACTTACGGCGAGTAATGTTGTGCTGTGAAAGAGAGGGGGAAAAATGGCAGGCTGTTTGCTCTCCGCTTTAGCAGAGAAAAGAAAATGGCCTTGGGCCCATTATTCCTTTAAATGCAATATGGGATTCCAAAAGAAAGAATTTGTTTGAAACTTGTTACAAAGTTGCAGAGACGATCTGTGTGGTTTTTCCCGTGGCATTCCATTTGTCCAAAATATCCCCCACCCCATTCCATTCTGGTGACTCACGGTGAGTGTAAGATAAATGTGAAGTACTGGGAAATATGGGAAGGCCATTCTAGCTCTTGCAGCCGGGTCCTAGTCTTGTCAAGGTCGTTTAAGCTTCGTTTAAAGAAAGGCCTGTTAGGCAGAACCCAGTAGCGGGCTGACTATAGATGTTTGATAACTACCTCTTTTTTTTTTCTTTTTTCTTGTACTGACCCTGAAAGACCTATATAAAGGAGTGATGATTTCTTCTTTTAACAGAATTGGAAGCCAAGGCGAAGTCTGGCGGCATTGGTTGTTTATTTGGTTAGTTCATAATGGTGATGCTTTAAGATTCATGTCTTCTCTCCTGGTTGGTTTGACCTCACCGGGGATCCGAATGGGAAGCTTTGGGGCTGCTGCTAACTTAGCTGTTTGTCTGTACCTGGTGAAGTGATTTTGACACAAGGTAGACTGCAGTTTCTTGGAGTCCTGACCCGGAAACTTGGTTGTTGACCTGCATTTTGTGTAAAAGCACCCTTTGGTTCATTCATGTTATGGGACTTGTACGGGAAACAGCATAAAAAAATAAAAAAAGGTGATGTACTTGTCTTACAGCTTTGAAGATAATGAAGTGGTTCTGAACTCTAGGCTTTGGAACCTGGAGAACTGCTTATTGTTTTTAGTTCACTCCAAATGAATGCAACTGCCAAAAACAATGGAAAACTAGCAGGCCACTGGGCCCTCAGACTCATGTCACTCACAAACCCAGAGTTTCAGGTTCACCGAGTATCCATAGGGTAAATTTACAACCCCGTTTCCCAAAAAGTTGGGACGCTGCGTTAAATGCAATGATGTGCAAATCCTTTATCTATGTTTAATTGAAAATGTAATAAATTAAGGGTCATGTCAAATTTGAACCTTTCGTTTCTGGAGAAATACATGCTAATTTTTTTTAATGTTTCAAATAAAGTTGGTTCAGGGGCTTGTTTAACACAGTGTTGCATCACCTCTACTTTTGACAATACTGTATAAGAATTCGGGAACTGAGGAGACAAATTGCTGTAGTTTTCCCTGCACAACTGTTTGGGGTCTCCTTTGTTTAATTTTTTGTTTCATAATTTCCCTGTAGTTTTTATTTATTTATTTTTTACTCAATCATGTTACTGTCCTGTTGCCAACTCGCCTAATTAGTGGTGAGCTGTTCCTCCAGGTTTTTTTTCCAGCATTACACAGCATTTCCAGTCTGCTGCCCCTCTCCATTGTTTTTTGAAACGTTTGCTAGTGTCAAGTTTAAAGTGGGCACATCATTGCATTCAGTTTTTCTTTTCATTGTACACAGTGTCACAACTTTTTTTTTTTGAAACAGTAATATGTAATAAACTCCTATGTACAATCACTAAACATACAAACTTCGTCACAGTGGTATTGATTAAGATAATGTTGTTCTAAAATAGTTGGGCGACAAAATGCAGCGGCGAAGCAAGCTGCCGCGGCACCCATTTTGCCTGCTTCTGGTTTGCTCGAAGAACACTGAGCATAGGTACTCATTAAAAGGCTTGCATGATTTCACCACTCAGCTACTTGCCATTGCGCGAATGACGGGGCTACATTGTGTGAATTATGTGTTAGGGTGGAGGAGGAGCAGAAAGGCACACGGGGGCTTTCTCTCCTTGGTCTCCGAAGCCTCCGGTGCTCTAACTTGTTCTGCTCATTAATGCCTAATGTGACGGAATGCCACTTGTCTCTGCGTTTCACAAACTGAGCAGAGGATAACGGAATTGGAACTGATGGACTGTTTTCAGAATTCTTAACTGTTTATGGCTTGTACTGGGCCCTAGCATGTACAGGGTAGTCCACAGACTGTTCAGAATTCCGTGAGTGTGTTTTATTGATGCACACTTAATTGTTAAAAGGATTGTTATGGATGTTGACTTTGAGGGCATTGATCTATGTTCCAAGTCTAATGGATTTCCCGTATCAGATGTGTTAAGAAGCATTTTATCTATTTGACTTCTTAGCTGCTGATTTTTACCTGTTTGTAGATTTAAGGTTTCCCTGTTCTCACATTGCCCACAACTGGCTTAAACAGGACGTCAGGTCAGACCAGAAGAGTTTGTCTCCAGCCAGCCACAGCCAGGCTATGAGGGTCAGACTAGTGCACAGAGCCGCCATTCTCCCGAGCCCTTCCCAACTGTGATCCCTCAGTGTCTACCCCGGTTGGCCTCCGCTGCTCTGGCGACCGCATCCCTCTTACCGACCTGGGACGGCCGTGGAGATGTAACAGCTGGGCCAGGGAGCCGCCTCTCCCCAACCAGTGGAAACATCTCCAGCTGTCATCTGCTCTCTCCCTCATGACCTGGCTCTCCTTCCAGCTGCCACCTCGGCCTCCCGCACATTAACCCACTTCCAGCGCGGAAGGCCGTGCTTGCTGCTCGCCCTGGTGTGTTTGTGTGTGTATGCGCGCACTGCTGGGACTTGGCCCCCGCCCCATGTTGAACATGAGTGGCCCAACGCTATCCATGGCTCCCCGAACAAACCGTTCTGCTCTGGCCTCACAGGATATTGACAGATACTTCAGGTGGTTTTGTTTGTTTTCCACAGGGACCTCAGCAAAGTTGGCACTCACTAACCGACTAGTGGCCCATGCAGTTGAAAGTTTCAGAAAACCAACATTGTTTTATGCGGACAAACTCCCTCACAATGAAACTCCCAAGTTCTCTTGGCGTCTTATCAATAACCTGATCTGATGAAATACAGTTCTGAAATAAGGCCTTGACTACATCCACTTGAATACTGACGCACAGCAGCACAGGTGAACTGTTGAATCTCCTTTTGAGCTCTCAATGTCATCTGCACACAATTTGTTGCTCTTAGTAAAGGCCTAGACTAGTAATGGGTGCTGAAAAGAATGTCCGTGTTCAAGTACTCTCAAAAGAGAATATAAGTACTTGCATGTTTGCGTTTTGTACTTGTGGCTGAAGGTAAAACTTTGGTGTTATGCTTATAGGTTTTAAAAACTGGTGTTGCTCTGCCGGTAGAGCCTGTCACTTGCAATGGTAGGATAGCGTGATCAGTTCCCATTGGCTGTACATAAGATTTATGCATACATAAAAATAAAAGCATTCGCAAAACTGCAATGGAGTTCACAATCTTAATTACATCAACTTTGTCAGTACGTTTGCATATCATCTGCTAACTGCATTCAATGGAGTTTATCAACTTCCCCCGTCCAGGATGAGTCGACCCCTTTACCTTATAAACTGCCTGAATCTTTCTTGCATGGGTTTTGAGGTGTGGGAATTCTTCCACAGGAATGTTGGTCTATGTTGATACTATGGCATCAACATTAGAAGTTGTACTGGGGATCAATTCTGTAAATTGTTCCATGTCATCCTAAAGATGCTCTTTTGGTTGAAGTCTGCGGACTTGGCGGGCCTGTTGCTGTAGCCTGTCGGCCTACTTGTATATAGCAAATCACAGCTATGTGACTCAATTTATAGGAGCATTCTTTTTTAGTAAAGAGACAGGTGTGCCTAAAAACTGTCCACTAAGTGTAATCGCTTTTTGATATATTTCTAATTATCTTTAGTACCTGGGTTAGTCACACCTGTCTCTTGCCTATAGGAACTTAATTATTGTATTAGTTGATGACAAAATTCTTGTATCCAGGAAAGTTAACAACCTTTTTTTTCTGTTCCTTGCTGGAATAGCATCTAAAATGAGCAAGCAGAGGGAGGAATCCGACAACTACTCAGATCAGCCCAGGGGGAAGAGTCCAGTCAACAGCACGCTGGTCCCAGTCAAAGGCATCAACAACCTTGGAAACACCTGCTTCTTTAACGCCGTTATGCAGGTATGGTGTTTGTGAAGACGGTTTGTGTAGTGTAAAATTGTTGTCAGGGTTGAGGCTGCCTTTTTAACCTTTGGATTGTAGGCCAATCCTCAAGACCTGGAGTACTGGTCATTTTAGCCGTCTAATCAGGGACTGATTTTAGACCTTGGACCCCAGTTAAATTCAACTAACTACCAAGGTGTAGAAAAGTAGAAAACTACCAATATTCCGGGTCTCCAGTGTTGGATTTGTGTACCAGTATCTTAAACCGTTGTACTTCTTCATGCATAAGGTTCTATTGAAAGAGATTCTTTATTATTGATACCGTTCAAATGTTTGAGGTCACTAAGAAATGTCTTATGAAAACATGTTGTTCATGGTAGTTCTGCTCCAATCAAGCGCCATCCACATGGTGTGGCATGGAAAAATTGTGTGATATAGCCTTCCTTCGTCAAGATCCCTTTTACCCTGTTCAAATCTCCCATTTTACCTCACCCAAACAACCCCAGACCATCACATTTCCTCCACCATGCTTGACAGATGGCATCAAGCACTCTTCAGCATCTTTTCATTTGGTCGGTTTCTCACAAATATTCTTATCTCAAAGATAAGAACATAATCTCTAAGATTTGTTTTTTCCCCCCAATCTTCCTCTGTCTATTGTCTGTATTATTTTGCCCATTTTAATCTTTAATTTTTATTGGCCAGTCAGAAATATGTACTTTTCTTTTAATTCTGCCTAGAAGGCCAGCGTCCTGGTGTGGCCTTGTTGCTTTATTTGTCAGAATAAAGAAAGCGCTTTGTTTTCGGTCATTTTGAGCCATTAATCAAAGCCATAAGTGCTGACAAAAAGTGCTAGTCTAAAGATGCCGGTTTTATTGATTTTTATAAGTAGCACAATAGCTTTCAGGATTTCCTTAATTTTTATGAGAGGCGTTTTTTCCCCCCATAATTGTGGTTAATGTATACAGTCAAGCCCTCCATTGAAAGTGGCTTATCATATATTTTTAAAGAATGTAAGATTCATAGATGTTTCTGTTCCCTTGTCAATTTCCATCTCCATTTCCATCTCATCCCTAACACCTTTTGTTGCATACACTTATGAGCCAAAACGTTATGACCACTCACAGGCGTATTGAATAATGTTGATAATTTCCTAACACAGGCACATGACAAGGTCTGGGTAGATTAGATGGTAAGTGTACAATCCGTTCTAATAGTTAACATGTTGGAAGCATGTGTAGGAGTAAAGACCTAAGCGACTTTGACAAGAGACAAATTGTTATGACCAGATGACTGAGTCAGAGCATCTCTGAAATGCAAGGCTTGTGGGGTACTCCCAGTCAGCCGTGGTGAGTACCTACTGATTGGTCTGAGGGAGGACAAACCACAAACCGCGACATGGTGTTGTGCGCACAAGAGCCCATCAATTGTGAGGACAACCGGACTTGAAGGATCTGCTGCTAATGTCTTGGTGTCAGGACACCTTCAACTTGAATGGTGCAACGTTGTCAAGGTGGTATGCTAAGGGATTCAAGGGGGAGAAATATTGTGTTTACTGTTGGCTTCTGCAACTGTTGGTTCTGCAGATGGGATGCAGTGTGATGAGTAAAGAATACTGTAAATGGTGAGGGCAATGTGATGGCCATGTTGATAAGGAGGACCACTGCTCTGTAGGCCTGTGATGGCCGAGGGAGCTACGGTGCACATTTGTTTGTGGGAGCTTGTGTTCCGCCATGGGTCTGGCTTGACATCCGCAGCCTGGTGTTTGTCCTGGGTTGTTGGTTCCGGTTCTTACTGCGGGCCGTGTTGCGGTGGTTAGCCTCGTCCATGATGACATTGAAATGGTGCTAAATGATGGTTAGGAATAGGACTAGATGTCTGCTTTCTCATGGCTGATCTACACCCCAAAAAACAAAATTAGGTAGGAATAATTTTTTGTCTCCCCTGAGTTATACAAATATTTATTCAAATGTAAATTCTTCCTTTAAGTTATTTCTGTAAAGCAATTTCTTTTAGATTTTGTGTAAAAATTTCACTTCCATAATTCTGAATTTGCCCATATACTTGGACAGGTTCCACAGAGACAGTGACATTTACACAGAGAAACTGTACATTTACATTTAAATCATCTTGCTGACTCCTATCCAGAGAGAGTTAACATACTATATATGTGATTCGTCCATCTACTGAAGAATAGCAGTCAGGTTTGTAACATGTGATGTTGTTTGGAATTGGAAAATGACTCACTACCTGTGTTCCAGCATTTTGTTAATCACCTTCTGGAGCTCTCTTGTCACTAGACTGAACATGGTTTCTTTACATGATTTTCCCCTCTTTCCATTTGTATTGTCTCCTCCTAAATTGCAGTCTCGCTGGTGATACAACAAAATTGTAAGGTGGGGGGTTGATTCTATGCTCACACTGCTGAATCCATTGTGTCTTTTCCATAGCAACTGTGTTCACTGCCAGGATTTGACAAAACAAATGTGTTTGAAAAGAGTGAGATGCTACCATAATGTAATGGGACAATGGCCCTGGGCTTTCCATTCACCTTTTTTTCTGTGTGTTTTCTGTCACAGATAATAGTTTCATTGGCAAATGCTTTTTTGGTATTATGGTATTCAGGCTTACACCTGCCAGTTTCTCAGATGTTATTCCACGTTTAGAATTTTCTGAAATATTTTTCACAAGGACATGTCAACCCTTGAACTTTAATGCATTTTTTCTTAATATACCATACATTTATTTGTAAAAATGAAGGGCTGTGACGATGTAAATATTGAATATTTTGACTTGATTATGAAGGATTCTTGTTTTGTTTATTTTGTCCATCAGAATCTGTCCCAGACTCACATGCTGAATGACCTCATACAGGATGTAAAGGAGAAGGGCCACAAGCTGAAGATCGTCCCCCCTTCTGATTTGAATGTGGTATGTTCCACCTTCCATAACCTCTCCCGCATCCCCTTGGTATTGTCCAGTCAAAAGTTCAAATGTTTTACGTCCATCACCACAATCTGTCTGACGTAGTAAGAGTTCACAGCACACTTGGAACTTAATACCCGATATTCTGGTCGAGATGAGGGGAAAAGAAAGTATGTGGTACTGTCCAACCAGTACACTAAATGTGGAAGAGTTAAGATGGAACATTTTCTTGTTAATCTCCATAAGGGGAAGTTACATCAATGAGAACCAGAAAATGTTTAGGACTTTGCGTTGAACACATGATCCAGCACGACACATGCTACTGCCTACTTGAGAGCTTCTCAGAATTAAAAAGGCTACCAAAACTTGCAGCTCACTTAATAACATGTTGTATCTTCATCCTCCAATCATCTGAAAAATGTACACACTCATTTGATCTCTGTCTGTCTTCATTCCTGTGCTTTGTCTATTAGGGGCCTTTGACTGTGACCCTGCCCAGCCCGGAGCCCCTGACATCAGCCATGTTCCTCTTCCTTCATAGCATGAAGGAATTGGGAAAAGGCCCTGTCAACCCCAAGATCCTATTTAACCAGCTCTGCCACAAGTAAGAGTCTTTTCAGCATTTGCACTTTGTGCTCTTATTCTCACACAACATTAGTGTTGATATTGCAGGGAATTATATATAGACTGTTTGATAAGCATGCTTCTTAAACTGGTCCAAGTTTAAAGATTCTGCTATAAAGAACAGATGAGTGGTGCCTTGTAGATTGTGCATTTGGAGGCAGCACAGCTCCGCAAAAAAGGTTGACTAAAGTTGTCATAATTGTGTTATGAAAATAATATATCAAAATCCTGCTAAAATAATGCTTACTCTTGTTAACTTCAGTTGTTCTAAGTTAATCAAAGCACCACTTGAAAAGTCTTAATTATTGCCTAAAGTGTGAAAATAATTGTGTTTTCAGGCTTGTAGCAATGTTTTTTCAGCCATTGTGTAATTAAGGGGTTAGGGTTTCATTTGAGTTCTGCAACCATGTTGTTTCATTTTATTTGTGCATTCTCTTACCATCCTAAGTCGTTGGCCTAGGGAGTTTTAGTTGTTTGTCCTCTGAGTTATACCCTAGTGAAGTAAGAAGTCATGGGTCTCCACTTCCTATTGATTTACCTCATAAGGATACTGTTAGTGCCGATCATTATTTTCTGTTAAAATTTAAAGCATATGCTTAACCATTTTAGTTTTATTTAAGTTCAATAAACTATGATGTGTCCTTATGCTGTTACATCATACTCATCAAAAGGTCTGTTAAAAACAGCTTTTGCCTAAGTCTGAATCTCTTCTCAAACACGCTTGCCGAGCGGGATGTTGCTAGCTAGTTAAGCACAAAATATTTTGACCATTAGAGCTTGTTATAAATGCTAGATTAACTCAAACATTACTAAAGACATAGCAGTGATATGTTTTTTTTTTATACTTTAGTAATAGTAATTACATTTTGCTATGCATACACTTTAATATATATTTTATATTTCCATTGTTCGGTCAACCTAAAACAGAAACCATTTTTTCTCATCTGTACTCAAGTGGGGCAGTAAGTTAATTTAATTATTATTAATTATTAATTTAATTATAGTTAAGTTAATTATTGAGAGCACTGTGGATATACTAAACCCTTTTAGTGCAACACACTATGACTAAGACCAGCAATAATAAAGGTACTGATTCAGCTTCTATTTGATATTCCAAACAGATTGCTCACCAATGTGTACACCCAACCAATTCTAAGATGATATGGTCAATACTATATATCTTATAATCTATTTGTTTGTAACTGTGTGTACCTATGCCAAGTTTATATATATATATATATATATATATATAGTGTATATTTTTTTAAGAGATGTATATTTTTCAGGCATGTTCATGCCTTATTAGCCTGGAAAGTCTTATTGCAGAAATGACAGTGTATCAGGTTCAAACCTGAGGTGCAGCAACATGTGTGCACTGGAGGCAGCATTTTGGACTGCCAAACCTCGCTAGGCCACAGATGTCTTTGGTTTCCTTTAATTTGTCCTCGCTTTCACCACTGCTTTGTCATAGTAACGTTGTGGTGGGTTATTGGCATCTGTAGGGCATCAATGTCAGACACGGAGCCGCATGTGGAGACAAGCTGCCTTGCTCACAAGGTCGGAGGTCAGTGGGCCCAACCGGTCTGGTGCTTCTCCATCACTATGGAAACTGAAATAAGCTGGGGCCACAGCTTTCACCCGCCTCATTCAAATTGCCATTACGACCACTTCAGAGAAGAGGTGGTCTCAACCTGCTCCACCCTGCCAACACCTGGTCCATACGGCGTACAGTCCACCCCCACCACCGGGCTCTGCGCTGCCCATTAACACCGACCCATTCAACACCGTGGACCTTGACTGCTCTGAAAACGCCTGGGATGCGCACCGCTTCCAGCTGCAGTGAAAACCGTGTGTTCCGGTTCAACACCACCTGTGCAGGGCCAACCGACTGGCAACCCGGGCAGCACTCCCCTTCTTGATGCCTGGTTCAGTGCTTATAAGGGATAGTCCCCTTTTGAACATGCTGAACGCTCTGATAGGTCCTGCTCTGAACGTGTGGTTGAACGGTCGGTTGGTTGTTGTTGTTTTAACGCGTTGAACGGCTGGTTGGGTCCGGCTGTGGTGCCGGTGTGTGTGGGGGGCTGTTGGGTTAGGTTATGTTGGGTCTGGTTTTGGGGGGGACTAATTTGGGTTGCTGGAGTGCGCAGCCTGACTGCCGGCTGGGTTCCTGGTGCTGCTGTGATGTGTGCCTACGTGCCTTTAACGGTCATTTGCGGATAGGACCAGGTTTCCCACAAAAATTAGGAAACCTGACAATTCGGTCCTAGGAGAAACGCTGTTTTAGGCATGGGGGTTAGTTGTATGTACATCATGTGGTAAGTTTAAGGTTTAGGCATTATGGTCAGCGTAGGTTTAGGCAAAAAAGGTTTGATTATTGAGGAAATGGTTAGGTTATCGTAAGGATAATGGGAAAATAGAGTATCGATCCTTTTCACCACAAGGATATTGAAAAAGATGGGCACTGCATTCCCTTACCTGGTATACACCCAGGCAAGGGAATGTATACACATACACAAAGTATATCTCATTTTGTGCCCCTTCTCACTCAGTGTGCATCAGCTTTTTTCCCAAACCAGAGTCGATCCTCTACAAACATTTGCTCAGTGGCGTTCTTGATTTCTCCTCCGGCACATTGGCCTTCAGGACGATTAGGGTGTGCGTGCCCTGTTCGCTCTTACTCGAGTGCCCTCAGTTGAGTGGCATGGTGCCGGCCTTGACCTGTGAACATGGATCCCACACAACTTCATCTGTCTTCGAATTCATGTCTTTATCAACCTCTGTTGTGCTCTTGCTCGACCTGTCACTATATTATTTTTACATGAAAAGGTAGGTATACTATTCACTTTAATAATTAAAACAATTGCGTAGTCATGGCTTTTAAATCATAAGTAAACAGGAAATATAGTGCATTTGTAAAGCGTTCAGTCACGCTCACTTATTCTACAACTTAATAAAGTTGTTATGGACTTTATTTATTTAATATTGAGCAAATCAATTAGCCCTATATTTAATTGAAAATGGTATAAAGACAACATATCAAATGTTGAAGCTGAGAAATTGTATTGTTTTTGGAAAAATACATGCCCATTTAGAATTTTTTTTTTACTCCTGTGTTGCATCAGCTCTTCTTTTCTTTTAACATCACTAAGTGTTTGGGAATTGAGGAGACCAATTGTTGTTATTTTGAAAGTGGAATGTTTACTACAGAGCCATGCTGTTGTGATGCGTGCAGAATGTGTTTTGGCATTGTCCAGCTGAAATAACCAAGGCCTTCCTGGAAGAATTCACCAAACATTGTCTGGATGGAAGCATATGTTTTCAATGCATTGCTGCCTGTGGGCTTGAAGGTTACGCCCATCCAATATTGGTTTTCGGCCTTGTCCGTTGTGTACAGAGATTACTCCAGATTCTCTGAATCTTTTAATGATATTGTGTACCGTTGATGATAAGATTACCAAACCCTTTGCACTTACTTTCAGAAACATTTTTCTTAAGTTGTTGCACTTTTTACCCGCGCAGTCTTTCAGAGTGGTAAATCCCTTCCCTCCCTCACTTCTAAAAGGCCCTACCTCTCTGCACGTTTTAAATACCCAATCATGTTACTGACCAGTTGCCAATTGACCTAATTAGTTTGCATTCCACCAAGGTGTTTAGCATTAAGGTGTTTAGGTCCTTCCAGGCCTATCAGCTTTTTTGAAACAATTTGCTGAGATAGAATTCAAAGTGAGCATGTATTTTCTGTTTCTGTTGTGGGTCTTGGCTTCCCGGTACTGTTGATATATTTATTTTATATGGGATTTCTTTGATAGATCACATGAAGCCTGTCTTGAGAAGCCTAAGACTAAGACAAACACGTTGCTATTCAAATAGCTCAACACACTGTGGCAACCTGCAAACCCTGGCTTAAGTCCTAAAGCCTGGGGCTTGGCATTAAGTGAGAGCGTTGTTTTTCATTCAAGGACAAACAACTTGCTGGCCTTTTAGGAGGATGAATAGCCTTCAAATTGCAGCAACCTTGTAGGCTATATGATTTAAATTTCATATAACCTCTTAGGTTACCTATACACTTAAATGGAAAGCACAATGATTAGACAATATAACTCAAAGGGCTACGCTGGCTTTATAAAAGTTTACATTGTGATGTCTTGCCCAATATACACTACTGTTCAAAAGTTCGGGGTCACTTGTTTTCCATGAAAACATTCATAAGATTAGTTTCAATAGGAAATATAGCAAATTGAATAGAAAATATTGTCATTGACATGTTTTTTTAATTGACATTTTTAATTGAAATAATAATTGTGTCCTTCAGACTTTGCATTCGACAAAGAATCATTAATTTGCCATAATTTCTGCCTTGTAGTCTTTTGGCATTCTAGTTGTCAATTTGTTGAGGGAATGTGAAGAGATTTCACCCGATGCTTCCTGAAGCACCTCACACTAGTTGGATTAGCTTTACCACCACCAAAGCGACCCTAGACTATCACATTGCCTCCAGCATGCTTGACCATGCTGGCCTCTTTAATTTGGTATGCGTTTCACAAATGTTCTTCTTTGTAATCCCAACACCTCAAACTTGTCTGTCCATAACACTTTTTTTAGTTTCATGGCATATTTTGTTTTGGAATGGCTAAAGAAGAATCACTTAAAGACGGAAGAAAACAATTGTTTGGTGGATAACTATAAGATCCTATGTCCAAGTAATTTTGTGGCAGGTAGAACTATTGAAAAGGTTCTAACATTTATAAAATGATTGTTTAAGGTCAAATTTGTCGAATGTTTACAGAATTTAAGAAAGTGTAACATTGGACATAATAATATTAATAGTATGTTTCTAAGAGAGGGTGGGGAAGTGGGTTATAAATGGGTTGAATATACTTTAATTATTGAAATACACTTCATTTTATGTAGTGACTGGTCATTTTCTTTGGTCATGTATGTTTCAAGTTTTAATGGAATTCACGCTACCTCTCCAGTGTGTTCTCTCGGTAGCCAGCCTGTCAGAACCACTTTTTATGGCGAGGCTGGGCTCACTGAGTCTGTTATATCTTTTGAATACTTTTTTGCTTAAATCTACTCAGTATGCATAATGTTTTTCTTCTGAATCTTAAGAATAGTTAGGATTTATTCTGACACTTTTCTCCTGACCAAAAATGTAAAATCTTATTGTTTAGTGTTCTCTGCATTTTACTTTGATTTGGGATATTGGTTCAACTGTATGATTCATATTTTCAGCCATGTTTTAATTGGTTTGGAAGATTTGCCTTTTTGAATTAATTGGGATTTCTAGGATTCACTCACTCTGTCACCTCTCTTTCTGTGTTTCTGTCTGGCTGTATTTTTCTCACTCTTTCTTTGTTGTTCTCCGTCAGACACTAGTTCCACTTGGAAATGTTGCCATTGGAAGAGAAATACTAAAAGCAAGTAATAAATGATAATAATTAATTGTGTTTATCGGCAACTTTCCTAGTTCTCTAGGACACCTTACAGTTAACACAAGCAATACAAATAGTTAAAACAAGCAAATATAAATAGAAAAAACATATTTTACAATTAGATATATAAAATTAAAAAGCAACATATCCATAGATTTGATGGAGAGTGGAGGTATGTTGGGTAGGCCAGAGGGTAAGGCTGGAGGAGTTCAGAGAGGTATGGAGGAGCAAGATTGTGGAGGGCTTTGAATGTGAGGAGAAGAATCTTTAAATCAATACGATATTGGACAGTTGGGAGATCAATGTTCTTGATGTTTCGGAATGAGATGGAGCGAGACGGATTTGTTTTGGATGGTGGTAAATTGACATTAAAATAAATTAACTTATGGTCAGAGATGGGCAGATCCGATGCCGTACTATTTTTAAGGGGTTAAACCAGAGCAGCAGATGAGATCCAGAATGTGTCCTTTTTTGTGTGTGGGGAAATCAATATGCTGCTGTAATCCAAAACTGCCTAGGGCTGAAAAGTCCCTTGTAAGAGGGTTGCTTGTGTTGTCCATGTGGATATTAAAATCACCCAGTATTATGACATTAGGGGACATGGAGCAGAAGGATGTTAGAAAGTAAAAATGTATTATTGTTGGACTTGTTGGTGGGCGATAGATAGTGAATCTTGCGGGTGACTATCAGGTTATTGTTGCTAAAAGTAAAGGCAGTGATTTGTTGATGCCAGTTCTTCATTGGGATTTCTGTCAGGGTTATGGTTTATATTTGGACATCGTCTGGTGTTTTAGGTGTCAGCCTAGTTCAGTTTTCAGGATTAAAAGAATTTCTTCTGACGCTCTGGCTCCAGGGACATTCATCAACCGCCCACTGTCTCAAGTTGTCTGCCATTTATTGCATGATGTTGCAAGGATGGCTTTCATTGATTATTGATTATTGAATGTTATTAAAGGACACAGCAAACCAAAACTCAGGTGTCACAGCCTGTCCTTGCCCCACACTCCATCAAACAGTTTTAGGGTGGCTGCTGTGACGTTGGAATTATATAGCATTTGAGTTTTCTTTTTGAATTTATATATGTCAAAAGCTGGCATTTACACAACCCATTAACACAACCCATACACTGTATGGGTTTTTTCCCCTTTTTTAGGCAGATTGAGTCTAGTTTTTGTGTTTGCCCCTGACCAGCTGGGTTTCTCCCAGCTTGTCTGGGTCGTCAATGTACCCATCGCTGAGCCCCATGTGGCAGTTGGACGGGTCAGACTCGGACTAGTGCCAGGCCCAGTGGTTTACAGAGTCAGCACCACACACTGTTTCTGGTGCCAGTGAGATACTCAGCTTGTACGCAGACCCATGTGCACATCTACGTTTTGTTTGCTTACAGTTTTGTTTGCTTACAGTTTTGTTTTTCCAATTAGGAACGGTTATTAATATAATTTCTGGAGTGTGTTTAACTTAAAATGTAAGCATGCCACCTAGATGGCCTATACCTGCTAGAGTCAGGTATCTCTTATTAAACAGCTGGATGTACTCCCCCTGGAGAAGACTTAGGAAGTTCACATGTAAACTATACCATTGGTTCCTGGTCATCAAATGTGCTGCAGTACTGATTAGTCCGATAGAGCATGGCTTTTGGTATCAATGTAAAAACAAAGTAGGAATGTCTTTGTCAATCGAAAAGGTACATCAGAAAATGCTGCCAAAAGCAGTTAGCAGAAGCTGTTATGACAAAATAGTTGATTTGGTAAACTTTTTTGCACAATCATTTGGTAAGCTGTAGGCAATTATGTATTTATTGTATTGTTCTAAAGTTTTGGCCTAATAAACAGTCTGCTAAAGAAACAGCACAATATAACAAGATTATTTTACTCCTGAAATAAGTAGTTACCATCTTAGTGTCTTGCCCTCTTTAAAAATATTTTTATTGCAATTAAAGGAACACATTAATCAACTGGGATGTATGTATTCATAATTTTATAAAGAGAATGTATTAAACTTGGCAACTAATCAGCAAGCCCATTGTGAGCTGAACTGTGTAGGTCTTGCCGGCACACAAACAAAAAATTGTTGTTGGTGTAATGGAGATCTGGGTTCTGTTCTTTGAATGTTGCTAACACCCGAGATCAAATGACACATCCAAGATCAAATAAACGCACTGACTATGATACAGCTAATTTGGTTCTTCGAACACAACTGTTAGTGATGATTAGTATAGCTGGATTGAGCTGGATTGTGTTATCAATGCGTTGAGTTGTGTGTTCATGAAAAGGGGGTATGTATCGATAGTAGAAAGAGGTTTTTTTCTGCAACAGAGCAAGAGCTGTTGCTGGAAGGTTCACATAATTTGAATAGTGAATTAAAACACCAGGAAACACCTCAAAGTCTGCAAAAGCCAGGAGAGAGTGCTGGCAAAAAGTTGCAGACAAATTAAATGCGTAAATGGTGACCAGGTTTGATGTTCTTATCACTTATTACATTTTTGTATTTTAACTATTTCATCATTACTTTGTTCATCTCATCTCTCTTTGTTGCCACCACAGGACCCATTAGAACATGGGAACAAGTCAAAGTGAAATACAAGAATGTTCTACCAAATTATAATCATTACAACTCATACTGCCTGCATGCATAGCCTCTGTCTCCAAGCAAGATCCCATCATAATCACCTGTGTAATGGAAAAATTAAGTTATGTTTGGCCCAGCATAAGTGTACTGTGACCTTGAGGCGTACATCTTCTCTTACCACATTCAAATAATGTACATAAATGTGACTCTGAAAATTCTTGCATCATTGACAGATCCAGGCCATTTTGTTTCCACATTTGTGATATGGCACAGTCACACACCATCTACGAGAGTAGTCTCGTAAAAACAGACCAGTCATGGCTGTTATTGACTTCCCGTATCAACTCAACGTATATAGCCACAATCTAATCTTGTTTACTTAAAATAAACCTGCTCTCGAGCAGGCCTAAATTTACTGACATTTTGCTTTGACAGCAAATCTAGGATGAGCGTTGAAGAACCCAACAATCCAAGCTTCAAAAAACAGACCCCTGGAGGTGGAAAACACTGTTTGAAATTGTACTGTATCACAATAGCATCTCATTACAAACACTGCTTCTCATTGAATTTGATTGCAACACACATATACAGACACACCCTCACACTGATACACTACACACAAATTCTTGTATGGATTGTTTGAATACCGTCTGGCACTTTGATAAAGTTTTAAAGAAATGAACACAACTGGAACTTTGCTTTGGTAGTGGTTTAGTTGGGTATAAACACCCCTTGGAATTTGGAATATAAATTCCCATTAGAATTTATTGCCCATGCATGCTCTTTCAATTAAACTTTTGTAGGCACTTTCATAATTCAGAAATGCAAACGGTCAAAAAAGGAAAAGGAAGGTTAGAATGATAGGTTTGACCTTAAACACAGTCATGTCAAAAATGTATTCCTTAGAAAGAGCAAAATTCTTCCAGCGTTAATTGACAAAGATAACCCTGTTTAACAAATGACATTCAAAAAAATTATAAACATTCATGCTATTCAAATCAAATGAAACGCCATGTACGTATGCAGAACATTTGTGCACTTCTAACTTTTTACATCAGTTAAAATTATTATTTTTTAAAACTATCCGAAGCTAAGACTGCACATTTTGCCAAACAGGGAGTTGTTTGGCTGCAATGGCAGGTTTCCATGATTGTCAAAAATAAACACTGCCTTTAACAGGAGAAACACATTCCGGAAAACATTGAGGTTTATAGTTTGGGGCTGCCTCCAGGCCTGACCAACCTTCCATGATTGTTTATATTGAAATATTTTGAGACTTGTTGATAACAATTTCTACCAACCTCGTGTACAACCCAACCTGGTACGATAAAAAAATCAGCAGTGAACAATGAACGTCATCCCCAACACAGCAGTGGATAGAACATCGGCTGCACAGATCTGTACATGCATTGGAGATCTTTTGCCACTGACGAACAGAAGCTCACCCATTCTCCGAACGAAGGTTGCATGCAGCTGGTCTTACAAAACACTTAATCGAAAACATCCCCAGAGGTGCAGCCGCCTCAACAAGGCGTTCATTCGATTTATTATGTTACAGATCATGCTTTTGTTTGACCTTGTCAGTGAAGAGGCTGTTCAATACACTCATAAATGTAGGGAGGTGGACAAAAAGCTGCATTCAGCAGTATGTGCAAGAAGGGCACAAGCAAGTGTTTATCCAGAAATACCGGCGTTATTAAATGGATAGGCTGTATGGTTTTTTGGGGGGGTTTATTTTGTTAGTGTTTGCTAGATTTGTATTTAATTTATGGCCTTTGTTTTTTATTTTAACTACTGCCAGATTGAGATGTGGCTGTGATCTGAATACATCTATCGGCTTCTCGATCAATGAGAGCGGTATGATGTATTGAAAGTGTTTGCCCGTGTGATTGTCGCTTCGCGACTGCATTCCGTGGGTGCCTTGCGCCTGGTACTAAGTCATCCGCTGTTAATTGCGTTAGCATCGCAGCTGTCTGCATTGGTCAGGGCCAGATTGGGAGCAGTGCCACAGGGCCCTTCTGCCTTGCTCTTCCACTGGGATGAGCTTCTAGACCGCCCCAAAACCCCCACCCCCACAATCCCACTGATCCCATTGGAGCTGTTGGCCTGCATCTCACCCGTCGCTGCCTCGTGTTCCACTCCCAGGAAAAGCAAAGATGCCTCTGTCTCTCGTTGAATCTTAATTATCTCTGTGTCGACCGGCTACCCGTTCCGACCCGCTTTATGTTCAGAATTGTGGACAAGTGTTTGGCAGACACACAATTAACTGGATCAGAAGCCAAGGTTCTCATTTAAACCCTGTTGTAGTGCTGATCGACAACCAGTGCATTTTCTCGTTAACGTTTGAAGACGGACAGCTGAAGTTACAGTTACTGCTGAAGGTTTAGCATCTTGAATGGAGATAAGATAAAGGCTGTATGGTGAGGGTGAAGTGAACTTCAGCCCACAACCTGTGCTTGGGGCAGGTGGACATCGCTCCCCCAGCTCCAGTTACCATTTTTTGCCTTTAAACGTCAACATCCATCATCCCATGGCTGAGGTGGTCCAGACTGCAGGCCCATCCGCTCTTTTCAGTGGATGAATTCCTCCATTCTGACTCGGTCTGGGAACTTGCCAGGAAAAATGGTTCACCAGTTTGAAAGGGGTAGACCATTTGGTTCAATCTGCACTGCAGGCTAATCTAGACAAGTCATTGGCATGCTCTCATAAAGAATATAACATGGAATCAAAATAATCCTGGAACGTTTTAGCCCTTTCTGAGCGTTTTTGGATGGCACTTTTCTTAGCTTACTTGCTAATGTGGATTTAGGCCCTTTGAACTTTGTACAAACATTCCAGTTAGCTACAAGCAAGACTGGCGGGCAAGTAGATGGGCTGATGCCTGAATGCTATTAAAGAGCGACTATATCCTGTCGCCTCCACCTCCTGAACCTGTGCAGGCAGCTAGCCTTGACTAGTTCTTGTCCTTTCAGGTCAGCTGCCGTTCCTGTCGTCTAGGCTCTCCTGACCGTGCGGACTGACTGACAGCTTGCCAAATCAGCTCCGCCCCTGGTTGCGCCTCTGACCAAAACTTTAGTCCCCACAACTGTCCTATGGCGTCCAGGGACAGGTTCACGTAGAACAACCCCCCTATTCCTTTGATGGCTGGGGCTTGAAAGAGCAGAATGTGTCCATCGGCACCCTAGCCACACGTTTTCCTGCTTGACGACTCCTCCTGCCGGAGGCTGAGAGCAATGGGAGTTTGGTGTACTCTAGATTCTAAAGTGGTTTTCATTAAAGAAATTCTGTAGTTTAACTAGTCATCATGGAGCTTCATCGCTGCTGGCCATTTTTACACTCAGTGTCAAATTCCATTTGCAAGTGCTTGCACAAGTCATACAATTGGTGACAAAAGATGGGAAGTCTCAGATAAACCGTCTGAAAATGTATGCCATGGTATAGGAAACACAAAAGTGTCTTCTTTACCTGGATTCCTTCTTAACACATAAAGGCTGAAGGAGGTCATTGTCTGGGAATGCATGTACGTGTACAGGACCCAAGCTAGTTTTAATGGAATGAAACAATGGCTGCCGTTAAGCACCAGAAACCTGTAGAGAGGAGATTGAACAGATGCACCCGCACAAATGGTCCTTGAGGGAAAACAAAGAAATGCCATTCTCCACTTTGATCAATGTCTCTCTTGGCACTTTTAATGCACACGATTGCTTTATGCATGTGGCTGATTGCTTTGTGCGAGCCAGTCTGTGTAGGCGAGCAGGCGGATGAGTGTGTACCAATTATTTGTGTCCTTAATTCTTACTTTTTCCAACTGTATAAACTGTTGCCTATTTTTAACAATATGAAGTGCAATGAAAAAGTATTTGCAAAGATATTTGACCATGGTCACATTCTACATTTTTGCAGTTTGCACAACAATGAAGAAAAGGAAACATGCAATCAAACATGCAATCATCAGCTCAGGAAAAAAGTTACTGCCTCTTCCCAAACTCAACCCATTAAAAACAGTCAGCTTTTCAGGTGCTTTGGTTAATTTACCCAAAACAGCTGGCTGAACTTGGCCCTCAAGCCAACATCAATAAATCCCTGACAAAAAAAACTCAAGCTGTGCAACGACTTTTCAACACATGTTGCTTTAAAGCAGCCACCTCCAGATCACATCTATTGACCCTTAAGACCAGGGTTCTTCTCCAGTTCACTTCCACTCTGTATTGTTTTTCTTTCTCATGGTTTGTCTCTGTAAATGTTTGCGTGTGTAATGTTTTGTGTTCCAACTAAGCCCTGTTCTCTCACACTTGTCTTACCAGGGCTCCACGCTTTAAAGGCTACCAGCAACAGGACAGCCAGGAGCTGCTTCACTACCTTTTGGACTCACTGAGGGTCGAGGAGACCAAGGTGAGACTGGAGACCCAAAATACAAACACACTACAAAACTAAGCAGATGCTTTTATCCAGAGTGAATTAAGTTCAAGTGAATTAAGTCTCAGTTCGACCAAGCAGACAAATGTATCAACTTAAATACAACTTAAAATGAAGATGCTGTGTCATTTGATGATTGGTCTAAACAGAATGAATGCCCTTATGTCACACGAATCCCTGACTTAGCGACACAGAAGTTGTTAATTTAGTTGAGTATTGTCCACGACAGCAGGCCGGCTCCCTTTAGCTAAGCCAGGTTGTTGTCTTGTCCATATGAGTCAGCCTACAGAAAAGGGTACATTTT
>JACXGK010000357.1:75770-119459 GCA_016801125.1 Novumbra hubbsi
CCCCCCCCCCCCCCCCAATCTCCCCACCGCTCTCACGGAATTAGGAGACCACCACCCTGGCCCAAAGCTGGGATAGTAGGCCCCTCGGCCCCACCAGTGGCTCAGTCAGCCCCAAGAAGAGTGGCGAGTAGCGGGTGTGGAGCGGTCATCCCGGGGGCAGCGTTCCTGGCTGGGGGGGACCCTGCCCCCCCACCCATTGCCCTTTTTTAAACTTGTGAACACTGCCAGTTGTGCCACTTAGGGGGCTTGCAAGTGGCATGGTGGGCGTCATTGTGTGATCTGGGAAGCGCACAGCTGCTGAATGGGCTGCAGGCTCTCTCCCATTGTGCTGGAGGCCCTCGACCCCTCTCCAATAAGGGAGGGGGTAAACGAGGCGGAGGCTGTCCCGTTTCCTACGTTAATTATAAAACCAAGGCTACACTCAACCATAAACAGTCTAATGCTTTTCTTTGATTAATGTACAATGATCACCATGGTACCGTCACTCGAGTACACGCACCTGTACATGTAACGCATTCAAATGTTGCACCAGCTTCATTCCCATACTGTCAATGACTCTTGCATGTTTTCACTCAAAAGTGAGAATGTAGTTACACTTATTGTGCTTGGCTCTCATCAACACAGGCATTTCCCTCCGTGGATTGGTCAGCTTTAAGAACGGCGCTATAAAGCGCACACACGCATCCGGTGTCACCGTCAATTCCTCCCAGTGGCCTGTCACGCCAGAGTGTTTGGAGTCGATCGGCCATTTAGTATCAGGAATCTAAATATGCTAATCGCGCACAGTCAATTATCACCAATTAGCCGAGACTTTAAGGCGCGCTCCCTCTCCGGGCGCTGCCCATCTTGGTTGAAGTTTTCACCCCCTTACCCCCCTTCTTCCAACTCTGTCGTGGCCACTGCCACCGCGATCGAGGGGCCACTCCGGCTGGTGATTAATTAGTCAGGGGGCGAGTGGGGTCTGACTGACTGGAGTGGGGGTATGGTGGAGGACGCGGCACTGGGATTAACCAGGCTTCTGACCTAAATAGCCGGTCCAGTGCGTGGGTCTTGGGGGAGGGGTGGACTTGTCAGGGACTCAGACCCCGCCGATTATCAATTGATTGGTGCTTCTGCAAAGCTCTGCACACCGGCACACTCCCTGACCATGTCACCTCTAATCACGGCCCCTGCACTGACAAGTTTAAATGTGTTCTTATGCTTTACATACAAATTCATGTTTTGTTGTGCTTTACATTAACACATCACGCCTTTTTGTCATAGTTTCAATTTCCATAGTTACTTGTTAGGTTGGTGTTCTATAAATCAGAACAAAAAACTATATTTTTTTTGTGGCATGTACGCCATTTGCATGAAATGCATTTTATGTTTCACCTTCCCAGCGGATAAAAGCGAGCATTCTGAAATCCTTCAACAACCCTACGGAGAAGACCGCAGATGCCGAGACCAAACGCCAAGTCAAAGGTTCGAACGCAATCTGTAGATTTGGCCTAGATCAGTGTTGCCATCTAGTGTCAACTTAATGTACTACTGTTCAATGAGTTTTGGCAAGCAAATAGTTCTAAATATGTTTTTGGATGGGTTGATGTTCCCCAGCAAAGTTTTTTTTATTTCATTAACATAGTGCTGAATATTTTATACTAACTACTTGGGGGGACCACAATCAGAAAGAACAAGATCTGACAGAACTCGATACGTATTTATGTCTTATATTAAAATGTAAAGATGCTAAATGTTTAAAATTGAGTTTCTTTTCGCCTTACTTTTGTCTTTTTTTTAGCCTATGGAAAGCAGGGCGTGAGGATGAACTTTGTGGATCGCATTTTTGTGGGCGAGCTAACCAACACCATTATGTGTGAGGAGTGTGAACATGTGAGTACCTCTCTTTAATGGTTAATGTACATGGGTGCTTTTCCCAAGTGTTGGTTATTTAATTTACCATAACTTCTTGTAAACTACAGTGCAATATGTTTATTCTACGGTTGGATCCACTCCCATACCAGGAGACTACAGGACCTGCGCAACAAGCACTGTTACCTCTTATTTAAAGATTAATTTCCCAGGCATTCGGAGGCTTTTGCGAACACTGTTGGTTGACAGAGAAGAGATGATTTGATGAAAGAGCAGAATCAGCTGTAGGCCTCAGACAGGGGCTCCAGGGGTGTGATTATAACCAGGGTACAATGAGCTGTGTTTGTCTTTCAGTCAGACCTCTGTTGTCTCCTCTGCTAAGACTGTACAGTGCTGTGACTGTGTGGGATTGTGTGTCCCTCCCCAGATATCCACAGTTAAAGAGGCCTTCATCGACATCTCTCTGCCCATCATCGAGGAGAGGGTGAGCATGTCTTTGCGTAATGTCTTGCGTTATACCTCCGCCGGTCCTGTTGTTCGGAAGTGTGTGTACAGTTTGCGGTGTGATCCGTGCCTTTGCTTCCTGGTGCAGATGTCCAAGCCTTCAAACCCGGGAAAGATGGGCAAGGTCGTTAAAGACCTGGATGTGCGCATATCCCACGCCGACGAGATGCTAGCCGCCACCACGAACAATAAGAACACCAAGAAACCAAACGGACAGGTGTGTGTTGTTTTTGTCTGTCTCTGTGTGATTGTGTTATTTTTGTTTGTCTGTATGGATGTGTGTGTGTTTGTTGTTTTTGTCTGTCTTGTGTGTGTTGTTGTTTTTGTCTGTCTCTATGTGTGCCTGTGTGTGTGTTGTTTTTGTCTGTCTGGGTATGTTGTTTTTGTCTGTGTGTGTTGTTTTTGTCTCTGTGTGTGCGCGTCTGTGTTGTTTTTGTCTTTCTGGGTATGTCGTTTTTCTGTGTGTCTGTCTGTGTGTGTTGTCGCTGTGTGTGTTTTTGTTGTTTTTGTCTGTCTGTGTTGTTTGTGTGTGCCTTTTTTGTCCATGTGACAAGAGTCTGCAGGTCTGTTTTGATGACCGGGTGTCTTTACACCTTCCCTCAGAAGCAACAGCCATGCAGAAGGTCTCCCGGCTCGGCAGAGGAGAGAGGGACAGACGGGCCTTTAGGCGACCCCGAGCGGGACTCCTACTCAACAATGACTCGCACGCCTGGGGCTTCCAAGATGGCTGCCAATAGCCTCTCGGACGGCAGTGAGAAAGACTCGGGCCCTCTGGACAGCAGCAACGACGCAGACAGCGAGGCCTCCGAGAGCGAGTGGCCCCCCCGGGTATCTTGGGCTCACAGCGGGTCCACCCGAGGGTCCACCCAGTGTCCCGCGCCCCCGGCCTCCCCCGAACCACAACAGGTCGGCGCTGTGGAGCAGCTCGTCAGCGCTGTGCACAAAATGAACTTGGGGGTAGCACATGGTTCCGAGGGGCAGGGGGAGCCCCATCAGCAGCACCCTCACCACCAGGGGGCGTTCCAGGCGCTGTCTCACAGCTACACGCCCTGCTCCAAAGAGTGCTCCGTTCAGTCCTGCCTGCACCAGTTCACCTCGGTGGAGCTGCTGATGGGCAACAACAAGCTGCTGTGTGAGAGTTGCACGGAGCGCCGGCAGAAACAGCTGTGCAAGAGTTCCTCTGCCTCTGGTTAGTGAGGAACTGCTTGGGCAAACGTTTTGAGACAAGTTATGCTGGTTCATGGAGGTTGAAACCCTGATATTGTTGGATGTATGGAAATGGGTAGTTATTCTATGCCGATTGTTAACAAATATTCCTAGCCACACACAAAATGTGTATGAAAAATGGGGGGAGGCATTCTTGACATAACATTGTATTGACGTTACATTGTGTTGAAGTAACATTGTGTTGTAGAAAATGCCAAGTTGTGTTGAGGCAACATTGTGTTGAGGCGCCATTGTGTTGTCTGTTTGGTAACAGAGAAGAAGACTGAGAAGGTCTACACCAGTGCTCGCAAACAGATGCTGATCTCAACCCTTCCCCCAGTGGTCACTTTGCACCTTAAACGCTTCCATCAGGTTAGCATATTATTTTTACAGAGGATTACATTCCGAATTGCCTCACTAGCTAGAATGCTGGTATTATTAGCCAATGGGTGGTATTACCTGTAGTATTAGTGGTTGTAGTTTTTGGTAACATTGCAAACAGTGGCGCTTTAATGTATGGGCACTGGTCATTCTAATCCACATGTTGTATTGTTAAGTAATAAGACATGGGAAGGGGTGTATTACAAATCCGTTACCAGGCAAACGTTTGTCATACCTGTGGCATACGTTTTCATGTACTACAGCTTTAAGCCAATCCGCATTCATATGTACATTTAGTGTTGACGTTTTGGAGGGTTGATGTGATTTTTGGATTGTGCGTCAAGGCAGGAATGAACGTGCGGAAAGTCAACCGCCACGTCGACTTCCCCCTCATCCTGGACCTGGCTCCTTTCTGCTCGGCATCCTGCAAGGTACTCCTCAGACCGGCGCAATGGGCACAGTATGGCCACCGAGAACTCTACACCGGAATGGACATGGTTTTGCACATGCTTCTAATCAGCATTCAAGCTTGTTATGAATGCTTGATATACCTGTAGCTTCAGGTTCATGTAGTAGCTGTTTGCACCGCTCAGCGCCACATTTCTCCTGTCTTCTGGGCAGAACTCAGCGGCGGGCGAGCGCGTGCTCTACAGCCTGTATGGGATCGTCGAGCACAGTGGGTCGATGCGCGGTGGCCACTATACAGCGTACGTGAAGGTTCGTTCACCCCAGAGAAAGGTGGAGCAGTCTCAGCGCAGAAACCTGGCTGGTAAGCATCTTCCTGTCCCTCTTGGAGATGTCGTCTTAAGAGACCGTTTCAATTTGTTTCTCCATTTATTTTCTTTTTGTTTTGTTCACTACCTAAGCGAGGGCTTGTATAGCCCTATAAGAAAAGGCGAGGCATGTATACTGGCGAGCTGTGTTAAGGCCTCGCTCCATGTAAACCTTGAAGATGACGTTTTCCTAGAGAAAAATATCCCTGGGGCTTTTGTCATCTGAGGTTCTATAGGTTGTTTCATCCTTTCTCCCGAGTCCCCACTCAAGAAGGGTGCCTGGCTTTTAGCAACGCTCAACTTTAAAGAGAAGGTCTTTACCACACAGCTCTGTGCGAACGGTTGTCGTCCTCGCTGGTAGCCAACCAGAATAGAGCCTTGGAGAGACAATAGTTTTTTTTCGACCGCGTCAGGCAGCCACCGTAGCGAGGTCAGAGGGTCCCTGGGAACCCACTGCAAGAATCAGCCTCTGTCAAATGGCAATGGGGCTGCGGAGGGAAGAAAAATCCATGCGGCCCACCCTCTTCACTTCATGTCAATACATACCTTCTTACTGCTCTCGCTGTTTTTCCTTTTCTGTGTGGATTCTATGTCCACTCCTCCGCGCCACAGCCTTATACCAAATTAGAACTGGAGCCTGACAAAAGTTGCGAATACTACGTCCAGTGTTGTAGACGCGATAAAGTACCGTATGTCTTGAATTGTCTGAATACATCCCAGCGTCCTTGTCCTCATTCTGCCGCTGTGTCTTTTATAAACTAGCCAGGGTCACAATTTTCATTATGGCTCTAAATCCACCCATCTTTCCACGCTAAATAAACATTGTGTCTTTTTAGGGGCTAGGGAAGCCAGCAGCGCCGCACAGGGTCAGTGGGTGTATGTGAGTGACACCAACGTCCAGGCGGTACCGGAGTCCAGAGTGCTCAACTCTCAAGCCTACCTGCTATTTTACGAGGAGCTCCTGTGACCCTCTCAGGAGAAAAAGAGAACAAGGCTGAAAGAGAGCATAGACACTGCTTTGTGTCTGTCCAAAGTTGGACTCCTAAGAGCTGGTGAACATGGATTGGGTGCATCATGGGATTTGTAGGCCATCCTGAACCGGTGTCATCCGGATGTATGCTGGACAACTGAGCACAGGACGATTGTGTCTGTTTGTTTGCTTATGCGTCTTTGTGTGTGAGCGAGAGAAATAGAGAGGGGATGAAAAGTATTTGCATTCTAAGCAAAAATGCAATGTTATTTATATTTTAAGACCTGCTGCGCTAAAAAAATATATTTTTTGTTGAGTGTGCAAACGAGCAACTTTCATTTAATTACGATTGCCAAATAACTTTTGCTAATAGAAATTATGGAAAAAAGTGTAAAACATCCACAAAACACATATCGCCCCGTGTGTTGTGGCACTAGTGCGTGCCAAAAGCATGTCATCTCAAACTGCCCCTTAAGAGAGGCTGGTAATGTGTCGTTCGGTCTTGTTTTTACAGCCCATGGCCTTCATGTGTTGGCCGTACACACACAGGTACAAAGACATTGGGATATTTATGAACATAGGTAAGTAGATGATGATGGTGTTCAGCATGCAGAACAAAAAAAACATAGTTTCAGGTTGATATCTCTTTTGATCCCATATGTTCTACTGTATTTAAAACATCTCTAAATACATTGCATGGGCTAAGTGCAGTGAATGTGTTTCTCAACCTTTGGGATTTGAATGTGTCTTAGTAGTTATGTTTATGTATAGTTTATTTTACTTTTATTAATGAAGAAACTATCCAAATAGTGTTGGTGGGTGGGATTTTCCTGGTTAGGTATTACAATACGGAAGGAATCAGTGAACTCATTTAATTGAAAATGAATATTCAGTGTCTACCCTCTAGGATTGAGTTTCTGCATGGGAAAAAAACATAATTATGGTGAAAAGATAACTTGTGTTGTGTGAAATGTATTTGCAAAATCATTGACAACATTTGTTTGTTTGTCATAGCATTACAAAAAAGGAAAAACATTCACACAGAACATGTTAGGGGCAGAACAGAAAAAACATCAAGTACTATCTTCAACTCTAGTATTGTACCTTTATTTAAATTTATTTTGATCTTCATGAAAAGACGATTTTCTGATTGTAATTTAATCTTTGCGATCAAAATGTTGTCTTCGAGTCTGAATAAAATCACAGTGGGGTCATATCTCGTGGCAGATATTACTCTTTACCACAAAATTAAACTGTATGCTGATATGGTGTCTCTGGATGAGGTTTTTCTCCTGGCTTTTTTTCCCTTATGAAAATGTCAGTTTATGTCAATAAATAAATACATTTTGGGGTATGGTAACTCACATACATTCGCTAGTTTTCATACCATTTCAGTGTTTTCACATGTTGCAGCTTTATAGGAGTAGGGCACTAAGTTGTTTGTGTCCTTTTTTTCCACACTGGGGGTGTCGAAATCAAAAGTATCTGGTGTGGCCACCAGCTGCATTAAGTAACGCCGTGCATCTCTTCATGGACTGCACCAGTTTTTGCTGTGAGATGTTACCCACACACTTCCACCAATGTACTTGCAAGTTCCAAGACACTTCTGTGGGGGAACGACCCTAGCCCACCGATCTAACAGGTCCTGGCCAGAACACTGACATTCCTGTCTTGGACACCCCATGCACAATGAGCAGTATGTCTGGTGGCATTGTCTTGCTGGGGGGGGTCGTGTCAGGATGAGCCTTCTGGAAGGGTACCATGTGAGGCAGGAGGATGTCTTTCCTGTAACGCACAACGTTGTGATTGCCTGCAATGACATCAAGCTCAGTTCGATGATGCTGTGACACCGCCCTAGACCATGACCTCCACCTCCAAATCGATCCCGCTCCAGAGTACAGGCTCAGTCCTTCAACCTTAAACGTCAGCCCTACCATTACCCGGTGTGAGACAAAACTGCGACTCTTTTTTGCCAGTCCTGTCTGGTCCAGCGAAGGTGGGTTTGTGCCCATAGACGACAATGTTGCCGGTGATGTCTGGTGAGGACCTGGCCCACAACAGGCCAACAAGCCCTCAGTCCAGCCTCTCAGCCCATTGTCTGGTGAGGACCTGGACCACAACAGGCCAACAAGCCCTCAGTCCAGCCTCTCAGCCTATTGCGGACAGTCTGAGCACTGATGGACGTATTGCGCATTCCTGGTGTAACTCGGGAAGTTGTTGCCATTCTATAGCTGTCCTGCAGGAGTGATACTCGGATGTACCGATCCTATGCTGGGGTTGTTACACGTGATCAGCCGTCCTTCCTGTCTCCATGTAGCCCCATCTTAGGTGTCTCACAGTAACGTATAGTGTAATTTATTGCCCTGGCCACATCTGCAGTCATCATGCCTCCATGCAACATGCAGAATAGCAGGGATCCTGGGCATCTTTTCCTTTAGTGAGTAGAAAGGTCTCTTTAGTGTCCTAAGTTTTTATAACTGTGAACTTAATTGCCTACCTCCTGTAAACTGTTAGTTTCTTAACGACAGTTCCACTTGTGCATGTTTATTAATTGTCTATGGTTCATTGAACAAGCATGGAAAACATTGTTAGAACCGTTTACAATGAAGATCTGTGAAGTTATTTGAATTATTAAAATATTATCTTTAGATGGAGTGTCCTGAAAATGGGGCATTTTGAGTTTACATAGTTATAAATACACTTCTCAATAAAAATTAAGGGATCACGTAATCATCACAGTATAACACCACGTCAATTTGTATATTAATCAATAGTTTAAGGCAGGGGTGTCAAACCGGTTCCACTGAGGGCTGAGTGTGCAGGTTTTGGCTCTCACCTTGTACTTGATTGATTACTTAGGTCACTAATTGGTTAGGTTGGAACTGGGAACCAATTTACAGGAAAAACCAAAAACCTGCAGACACATGGCCCTCTGTGGAACTGGTTTGACACCCCTTGCTTATGGGAATGTGAAGCATTGTCACGTGTTGGTTCAAATGAAAGTGACAACTGGTGCACTGGAGAGGCTACAGCAAGACAACCCCCTAAAAGGTAATGGTTTTGCAAGTGGTGGCCACAGACAATTGCTCTACTTATCCTTCCTGACTGATTCTTCTCTAATTTAGCATTTTGTTAGTGTCCTTGTCATTACTGGTAGCATGGAGTGATACCTTCAGCCCATTCAGGTTGCACAGGTAGTCCGGCTCCTCTAGGATGGCACATCCATACATGCCGTCGCAAGAGGGTTGCTGTGTCTCCCTGTACAGTCTCAAGGGCATGGAGAAGAAATTGGGAGACGGGCTGTTACATGAGAGTTGTTAGGTACCGGTATGTAATCCTCAGACCCATCCTCAGAACTTACATCGGTGCAGTTGTCATCGGGTTCCTCCTGGTGCAGAACAATACTTGGCCTCATGTGCCCAGAGTGTGTAGGCAGTTCTTGGATGGCGAAGGCATTGATGCCATTGACAGGCCCTCACGATCCCCTGACCTGAATCCAATTGAGAACCTCTGGGATGTTATATATCGGGGCATCTGACGTTGCCACGTGGCGCAAAATATTCTACCCTGATTCTGGTTGGTGAGAAGATTCCTAGGACAACATCTACCTTGCCATCAGGAGCTTGCCCAGACATTGTTGGGAGTGCATACAGGCATGTGAGAGCCATACACACTACTCAGTCACATTATTAGTGGCCGTGAGGAGATTCATGCAACTTGGAACAGCCTGTGATTCCAATTGTTAACTTTGGTCTTCGGCTTATTTAAATCCAGCCCTCAAATGGTTGGTGATTTTGGTTTACATTAAGCGTTGTTATGTCATTTTGTTCTAAACAAATTACACAGTGTACAGTAAAGATTTTGATCTTTAATATAATTTATTTCTCGAGGCCTGTTGATAACCCGTGATTTATGTGTTCCTTAATTTTTCTGAGCAGTGTATATGTATATTATGCAGATAATTGGCAATGTGACTCTAAAACAGGACAATGTTATAGTGAATAAAATGTTATAGATCCTTTGAATTGTTACAGCATTGTGAATGTTTGTAAATGCAAGTACTATTGAGTTCGAAATGGAAAAAAACGTATAATTAATGGGGCCAGGATAAATTAAAGTTGGAACAATCCCTTATAAACACAAAATGTATACAAAATAGTACATTTCTATACAATATTCTTTTGGCAATTTTTCTGGGATTTGTCTTTTTTCATGAACTAACAGAGAAGATAGATGTCATTTCATGGCAGCAAATGTGAAGTCTGTGAAAGGGATGTGCCGGCTTTCTTTAGTACAACAAATTGAAAGAAGTACAATATAACTCCTGAAACCGAACACCAACAGTGCTGGTGCTTTTTTTGGATGGGTGTTTGAATCCTTTTTTTCATAAAGAAAGCACATGACAATGAAGGAGAAATATGGCTGTGTTTTTTTTTTTTGCACTGGAACTTGTGTCATCCTTACTTACTGTTTGAAGACTGTGGCGGTCATTAGTCAGAGGCTGTCACAGTGAATACCGTGGTGCCATATTCACTCTGTTGGTGGTGGCAATGGGTCCCGACAGGTGCAAAGCAGCACTGTTTGAGGAACATGTCGCAAGCTGGTGAAGAGGAGGTGGGTGTGGAATCAGGGAAAGGGCAACGTCTGAAAAGATCCCGTCGTCCACCCTCCCGGTTCTACACGCCACGACATCCCAATCACAGTTAAAGCAGGGTGTCAAGCCACCCACCAACAGCACAGCGCATTTCTTTTTAAATGTATTTGTTCTATTTTTAAAAGCAGAGGCCATTAGCTTGGGGACATTCTCTTGAAGGATAAGATGTGATTTTAATCCCAGTTAATGAAATGGCCTGGTCCTCTTCCGTCTGTCGGAATGGTCATGGAAACCGGTGACGTGGGAACACTGCAGTGTTCACGTCTTTCGTAACTGTCGGATACAAAGCGACAATGCTCAGTCTGAGTCTAGCATCTATGTAGTCGCTGTCACACAAAGCCTGGCTGGCAGAAATGTGTCCCCCTTTCAAGCTCTGAAGCATTATTGCCTTCTGGGCACTGGGCGCATGGTGCCAAGAGTTGCTTCTGTGAGAAATGTCTGATCGGTTCTTTCAGCATCTGGGTTAAGCCTACATACCCAGGTGTTTGTTTCTGTCTGTAGTGTTAATGGCTTCTTGACATGTCATCTTCTGTTAACTTCCAAAGCTAGAATCACAATAAGGGCAAGGATGCTATCTGTTGAGGTTGGTGGTTTCCCCTTTAGAGTTGATGTGCTCAGCTAAATGTCTCTGACTGTTCCTTCTTGACGGCTGCTTGCAATTGGAACTGAACAAAGTCAGGTTCAGTAGGCAAACATTGTTGAGTGTCACGGATAGAAATGTCACAAATACACCAATTGCCAATATGATTTACTTTCCTCAATGTTATGCCTTGCTGAAGTGCTAGGTCACCATGTGAGACTGACAGCTTCTATTAATTACCTCTCACTGACTATCCAAATTGAGTTCTGTTTTATTATATATATTATAACATGCAGTGAATACAACCAGTGTAATGCTTGCTTACAAGCCTATCCCAAACAATGCAATGAAAGAGTAAAACAAATACATCTAAAAATCTAGCTACCTAGGACAGAGGTATACTAAGGTATGTACAGTGTAGCTGTGTATTTGTGATAGGGATTAAGTGACTAGGCAGTAGGATGCATAACTATAGCAGCAACTGTGCTATAGCTGTTAAGTGTGTATCTTCACTCAGGTCAAATAAGACCTCATGGAACCTGTTGTAAAGGTTTTGGGTTAATGCTGGTGTCGTGGAGTATGTGATTGATTTTCATTTTAAGCCTGTGTTTGTGGAAGTCACATATCCTACCCATATTTATATTATGATTTTATGTGATCTGGTTAATATTAGTAGAAAACAAACGTCCAAATGTTACATGTATTACAATATCATTATGAAAGTGATTGGATTGGCAGGTAGCCTGGATGTCAAGAAAGTTGGTCAGTAACTGAATGGTCTCTGGTTCAAAATCTGAATCAAAAAGATTAAAACATTTAAGCTACTAGGCACTTAAGCCTAATTACTGACTAGGTCGGTCTTCTAAATTACACTGATTTGTAATCTTCTCTTACGCGCAACTGTATAACAATTCACATAGTTGTTAGTATAAAGTTGTGAAAATGTTTGTAGTTTCTTAAAACTATTATACCTTACACATGGTCTGCATGATTCATCGAATTATTAACAAAATTGTGATATTGACATGTGCTATATCATTCGTCCATACTATTTATTCTTAAAGTGGCTGGAATGGCCAGGTCAAAGCCCAGATTTTACTCCTATTAAGTCAGTGGCGTGATTTGAAATGGACTGTGCATGCAAAAAACGAATCTGCACGGAGGAGTGGGAAACACTTTTTCCCCAGTCAATGGTTACAGACTGGTAGAAAATTATCTTACTTAGATTATTTTAGCTAAAGGGGGCAATACCAGCTGTTAGGGCATAGGGCAGGGGTGGGCAAATATTTTGGCTCCGGGGCCACATCAGGATTTTGAAATTAAATGGAGGGCCACATTCGTTTTTGTAATTTGTTAATCATAATTGATTTGGAGGCCAGAAAAAGGCATTCCGTGGGCCAGATGGGACAGCCTCGCGGGCCGCATTTGGCCCTCGGGCTGTAGTTTGCCAACCCTGGCATAGGGTGTCCTAACTTTTTCCTCAGTAGGAAATGGCATCTTTGTAAATCTTTTGTTCAATAAATGATATTATGGTTAAAATGTCATTGTTTTTGGTTCAATTACATCACCTTTATTTATAGATATTGTCTGAAAGAGGTGTGCAGATTTCTTTAAAAAAAAAAAAATCAGATGACTGTATGTCACGTTCACGCCAGCACAGCACCGTCTGGTTATGGAAATTGTATGTTGAACACGTTTTTCATGAACACACCCCGGACTCACGTAACAGTTTTGTTTTACATGTTCATACTATGCTCAACTGAAAACTCTTAAAAGGCCATACCAATCTTTTGTTGTACATTGACAATGATTATATTTTTTCCATGAAAAATTATTAAACTATTTCCAAACATTTAAGCGCAACACCAAATGAATGCTTAAAATGTTTTAATGTGCATTAATAAGAGATTTTATCTCAATGAGACAACTTCACAGTCCAGTCCACTCTTCAACCCCAAAATTGACATTCTGGTCACTGTCCAAGAAATGACGGTCTGTAAAATATCCCTGGAGAACCCCACAAAGTTTATTTTTTATTTTAAAGCACTCTCTGTAAATTTAAATCTCAAATGGGACACAAATGTTTTCCCTTACAGCCCAGGGATCCTTGTTGAGGTTCACCTCACCTAAATCAAGAACAGAAGGAGAATGCTTAGAACACAACATACTACAGGTATGAAACAGGTTAAACACAGATTACTGTCATGTATCAATCAACTGTGATCTAACATATTATAATGCTGTACCTCTGCTGACCAGAACAGGTGAATATACTTTTTATTTCTAAATTTAAAGTGTAAGATAAGTGTTGAATGGCACCTGAGATTGTAATTACTTTACTAACTATTTAGAAAATACCCTCCAGCAAGGCGTCTAAACTCCTGAGTGCTCACCACATTCCTCAAGGATTAGCTAGTAACCAGGTGGTCAGAACGACCCTGTTATTTTGTGCATTTGAGAATAAAGACGTTGACAGTAGCAAACTTGAAACAGTGGCCAGCTTTACAAGTGAACTGACACGATACCTAGAAAACAAACAATGTTACCAAGTACATAGCCATTTTGACAGATAGAAAAGGTGTATGTATTTGAATGCTGACTTAATCTATAACTCATCTAAAGTGTAAATCTTTTTACCGGTGTTAGCTGCGAGTTTACGCAATAAGAATGAAAGGAAACGGAAGTAGGACTTTTAGGCAGCCGAGTTTTAGTCAGCCGAGTCTGCGGGGCTGCAGCTGGATGCCTCTCGAATTTTGCCTTGTGGTTACCATCCAGACTACTTCCAGGTCGTAGCCATTTTGAGTGCTTGACGGTGAAGAAGAACGGAGTTGGAAGAGGTGGGAAACGCTCAAGCGTGTTTTGATGTGTTCAGTTTCTGTATGTTCTTCTGATGCAGATGTTACATTACATGCTGTTTTGATTAGTTAGCTACAGTTCTTTGAATAACTGTTTTCACACTGTACATGTAACTGTTTTCTAGCTTGCCCAAACAAATCTCAAAAACAAGCAAACTGACTTAGCTTTGCTAATAATCTTAGCTAACTGGCATTTTGCATTGAGGCCGGGAAAATTGGGAACCCCTGACTTAAGTTAAGCAACAAATGAACTAATTGGTGTTTAGGTGATTAGGTCATATATAAGTTAGGCTTGTTAAGTGAAATATCAAACGGTTTACGTACATAAAATGTAAATTCAATTCATGTATAAATTAACATGACGAACAGTTAGCTATGCTAACAGGCGTTTCATACAAGCGCCACCCTGCAAACAGCCTGAGCTATTTACTAGCTGCTGTTGTTAGCAATCTTCCTTGATGTCCCTAACTTCCGCAAGCTGGCCCCCAGTCATTCTGCAGATCATATTGATATTACGTGTAATATCTATCAGACAATGATTATCATCGTTTTGGTGAAACGCCAATCCGGCACCAAAAGGGGGACGTTGGCTAGCTACTACTCTATTCCCATCCTAACTGCAGAACTGTTTACTTTTTTTACCAATTTTTCTGATTGTTAATGGTTTCGTAGACATCCGAATGCTGGCTTCGGAGCGCTAATGCGAGTTTTCTAACATTCATCATCACTAGTATCTTGGTCGTTTGAAACACCTATACCCCCTCTCAAAATAATCATATTGCTTATGTCACTCATAGGCAAGCTCCAGGCGTAGGAAGTACAGGGTAAGATATGTGGGACCAGGGTGGGCAGCCCTGGCCACAATGGCCGATGAACCAACAGCAGTGGATGCAGTCCTTCCAACACCAACAAGATCCAGGTGGGGACATTTCCTGTATGTTAGGACATATTTACTGTCATTTTAATTTTTTACCTTATACCACTTACTGTGTATTCGGTCATACATCAAAGCAAATTCCTTGTATGCATAAACCTACTTGGTAATAAAGCTGATTCTGATTTGACCATAGTACATTAGTGAACATGGTACATTATTGTATTGATGTAAACTTTGTTTCAGTGCAGTTGTTTTGTACAAAAGCACATTGTCGTTCTGTCTGTGATGTTCAGGCCAAGTGGACTGGGCAGCACTTGCTCAGGCTTGGATTGCCCAGAAAGAGTCTACGGGGCCTCCTGTGGACCATCAGAATATTCAGCCTAATGGACAGGACATCCCTGGCATGGATCCTGTGATGCCCAGTAACCGCAGTTCCTTCCAGGGAGATGGCAATTTTGGCAGGATGTGGCAACCTGGTAAACTTTCACTTCACATTCACATTTTGAAGCGCGCGCGCGGTCTGTTTTGGAACTCAGTCTCTGCATAACTTGTCTTTAGATCTCAGGGAAGCTGTGACGTCACCAATGTTTCCCAACCAGCATGCTCTAGGCGAGTTTAACCATCATCACATTTACACCACCAAGCCTCAATCCTCCTCCTTGGCAGTCCATTCGTTTCCTTTTAGAATTGCATCACTCCGATGTGGATTTCTATTTTTATTGAATAGTCTCATGTAAGACTTGGCATCTTTGGTGGGCAAAAGTGCATGTTGTTTATAAAAAATGTTTTCACAGAATGGGGAATGCATGGCCCGCCCCCTCCCCCTGTAGACCAGGCATGGATTCCTCCGGGTAGTGGACCAATGGATGTGGCGCCTCCCTCAGAGGACAGCAACAGCCAGGACAGCCTGGAGTTTTCTGAGAGCCACCACAGCGTCTATCCCCAGAACAGCCACAGCTTTGGTGGTCCGACCGAAAACTACACCCTTAACACCATGCCCATAAACCAGTTTGATTATCAGGTAAACAAGCTGGCGAGTTGCCAAGCGCTGAAATGGTCTAGCTGCACTTTTGTTAGTTTAAAAACAAAAACCTGGCTCCATGTCCCATCTGTGGGTGGATGGTTAGAGATAGAGAGACCTTCATTTGATTGGTCCTTAGTTCTCATTTTCTTTTTCTGCAGCATGGGGCAGCTTCCACCTATGGCCCCACTCCCCCGGGATTCCACCCTCCGTACTGGCAGCAGGGCCCCCTACAGAACAGACGGGACAGGCCACCGGGCTTTAGGGACCGCCCAAGGTCCCCCATCCAGCTCTCCAAACCGGACGCCCCCGTTGTCTCCCCTGCTGCTGCCCTTGGTAAGTGCATTGCCTACCTATTTCCTGTTTAGTAACTCTTTTCAGTTAAGGTTGAAAGCCTTGCTCAATGGCACATCAGCTGATATTGCCGTTTTTGGTTTTGGGCGTTGCAACTGCAACCTAATAGTGACAGGCCATACACTCTATTTGCCATTGCTCATAACAGATTGTTAATATGGCAAAGAGTGGAGAGGATTTGAATTTGCCAGTGAACAAAACGTGCATTTTTAAAAACTTGTTAACGTTTCCATTGTGGTCCCAAAATCCTGCCCTGAGGAAATGTCCCAGCACTTTATAAACCCAGGCATGTTACATACAAGTTATATTTCCAATTGATTTGGATCCGCCGAGGTTCGACTTTGTTCCCGCTTGGGGGCAGTTCTTGCTAGTTTATTCTCTGTTGCAGTTATTTCTTGCAGTTTCCCACGGCATTCTGAAGTTCGTCGTATTGTTTTTTATTTCCGTCGCTCACTAACTCTATGGATTAGTTTTCCCAGGCACGCAGGCAAACAGACACACGCACACAGCCTCCAATGACCTGGCTCTCCTCTCAGATGCGGTGAAGAGGCGCACCCTTCCGGCCTGGATCCGAGAGGGTCTGGAGAAGATGGACAGGGAGAAGCAGAAGAAGCTGGAGCGGGAACGCATGGAGAAGGAGAGGGCCGAAATGGCTCAAGACGAGGACGAAGAGGGCGACGCGGCAGACGAGGGAGGGGATGGGCCTCGTTTACCCCGCAAGAGTAAATTTGTAAGCATCTGCTTATATACCTGCTCCCAAGCCGCAAAAACGTGGAGGTGCCTAGTTATTTAGTGGGATGTTAGGCCGAGTAATGTCTGATTTTAATAATAAGCATGCTTCTGACATTTTACTCCAGTCTAAAATGAGTCACGTGGAACAGCTGTGACTCCTAGCCTACTCACCTGTTTTCACCTGTGTGCCTTCTTGCCCATCTTCATTTGCTTTAACCGTGTAATGAAGCCGTGGCTGGTTGTCGTCATTTGCTGTTGTTACATATGTTATTGGAGAGACGTTGGTCCATGAGTACCAGTCAAATGTTTGGTCAAACGTAAATACATGGGTAGGTGTGTCTAAACTTTTGACTGGTACTGTACCTCTGGACAAGGGATTTTGGAGGTAAACCAGAAAAATGTAGCAAAAAAATGTGTCAATACAACAATTGAATGTTTCGGTTTTTACAAGTGGTGGAGAATGATAGTCATGCTGGCCAAATGCAGAGCCAACACTTCCTGTTCCTTCTGCATAAGAGCTAATCTTCAAATTAATCTACTGTATATTCATTAACAGTAGTATGTGAATGGGATGAGTAAATAAGGATTGTTTTAGGTCCTTATCATTTTACATCCCTTTGAAACATATTCTAATTCTACACAACCATGTTCCTGTGAACTTTTATGCTCCTGTTCTCTTAATCTGTCTCTGCTTGTATATCCCTTCACCCTGAAACAGGACAGTGATGATGAGGATGGTGAAGAAGCAGAGCCAGAGATTGAGGACAAAGTGCCTTCCAGGAAGCCGGAGTTGGCCAGCCAAAGTCCCTCGCCTCCCCCAGAGGACCAGAGCGAACCGGAGATGACCGAGGAAGAGAAAGAGTTCCAGTTGGTCGGTTTTGGCATATTTCTGTCTTTTTATGATTTATTTTCTTGTAATAGTGTCCTTCATGCTCAAACGGTGCCTACTGGTGCTACATCCCTAATTTTAGTGTACATCCTATGTTGAAATCCTGTTCCAGTACTGATAGAAATGAAAAGAACAATCTATCGCCAGAATCTTCACTTGCCTGTTTCCTTTTTTTTTTTCAGATGATTCTGACTAAAACTCTGCTGACAGAAATCCTGCTGGAGGTCACCAATGAAGAGATTCAGTCAGTGGCCAAAGAGGCTCACCGCAAAGCCACTAAAGGTCTGCTTACCCCACCCCCTTCTCTCCCAGGCCACGCATCACCTGGGCCATGTCAGAAAGACTGTGTCGGATGAGAAGCCATTGTTTGTTTTGGATTTTATACATGTAGTCCAAGGTCACACAGTTTTCTGTAAATCAGGGCTATTGATTGGCACCCTTATTTTTTTTTATACATGTATTCATCTTCAACCACTCTCTGCTAATGCAACAAAGAAAAAAGTCCCTTGCTGATAAAAACAAAAAGCTTGAGCAGCAAGGTGTGTTGAGACTCGAAACCTGTTGGGTTCCCTGTGGTTCCTGCTCCTGAAAGAACTGCTGAATGACTTTATTTCATAGCCTGCCTCCAATCACTATTGACACTCTCCCGTTGGCAAAGTTGAATGGACACTAGTGCATTAGTACAGACCCGTTCTAACTGTCTTGACTTTGAATGTGTTTTCCAGACGTGGATGTTTGTTAACCCCCTTTCTCTTCTCTCCGCTCTTTCTTTTCTCATTGCCAAAGACAGCTCTCGTGAATAGTGCGTTATCTGTGCCCGCTCCTCTAGAGGCTTCTCTATGGGGGTCTTTCTCTATGTGTTTTAACATGTTGTTCCTGTTGTTGATGTGAATCAAAGCTCCTGCCAAACAGCTGGCACAGTCAAGTGCACTGACTTCTCTAATCGGCATCGGTGAGTTCCACCTTCTTTCTTCCAGGGGGGAGGGAGGATTTATTTTTTTCATGGGGGTGGAGAGTAGGTTAAAAATCAGAGCTCAAACCCCCCTGTCCCTTCACTGCTTCAGCAGCTGAGAAGAGCGACTGAGGCAGCCGAAGTGAAGGGGTCCGCCTCAAATCCAGGGTTGCAAAATTCCCCCAAACGTTCCCCTAAAATATCTCCGACTTCTACGGAATAATCAGGTGCGCGAGGGAATCCCGCGGCCCGGAAAACCCATTTTCAACCGGGGCTTCTGACAAGGCGTGGACATTTGGGGAACGTTTCTGGAATTCAGCAACCGTCAGCGCAGATTGAGTGTCATTAGCTGTAATTTGCACTAAGTATTTGCCTCTCAGAACTTTTAAGAGCATGCCTTCTAACCGAAGGGGGGATGCTAGTGAGTCTTGTCTGTGCAGTTCAGTCGCAGGGATAAGGTGCGCCTATGGCTGGGAATATGTCGGGTGTATGGGGTTGGTGAAACAGTTGTCAGTTTATTCGTACGGTTGCGTCAGTTTTGCTCAAAAAGCCGGGGGCTCTGTTGTGGCAGGTGGACTTGGCGATTATGGCTCCGACTTGAGCGATGACGAGGAGGAGCACGGCGGCCGTGTGTCCGAGTCCTCCGACACGGATGAGGAAGAGTTGCACCACCGCATCCGAGAGAAGCAGGATGCCTTTCGTCGCAAGGAGAGGGAGCTGCAGGAGAGGCAAGCACAGGAGGCGCTGCGCGTACGTGGTGAGGACAACATTCAGGGCTGTTTTCATCGGGGACTTTCAATTTACTCTATGGTCCCCGAAAAAATTATATGTATGTATATGTGTATATGTATATGTATACGCCAAGTCCATTTTCAGTTCAGTAAGAATCATCCCATTGGATAATCATGATAGCGCCTTAAATATTTCGCATTGGTACAGACTTAATGTGATAATAATTAGTGGCATAAGGTCTGTTAAATTTAGGTTGAATGTGAAAGCCTACAGTCGGTTGATTTCCAGGATGTGGGTACGGTGGCCCTGACATGGTCAACAATGTTGTTCAAGAGTCTTAACATCTACTGTTTTTCTTTGTCCACCCCCAGAAGAAATGGCGCTGGACAGAGTGAACCGTGAGAAGGGGGAATATGATGAGGCCCAGTTAGAGAGCCTCCACAAACAGGAAGTGAGGGAGAGAGAGGCAGAGCCCGCGGCAGAGAGACGCAGGTCTCGCAGTGAGCCCGAGGTCAGCAGCGAGGTCAGGCAGGCGGGCCGTGGGAAGGAGCGCGGGGGAGGGCGGGGTGCCAGCGGTTCCCCCAGCAATGGACGCAGCAGCAGCTCCAGCTCCAGCTCCAGCAGCGCCAGCAGCCGGTCGTCTTCCTCCTCATCCTCATCCTCGTCCACCGCCTCCTCACGCTCATCCTCGCACTCCTCTTTGCCCCGGAGGAAGCGACGGCGCAGCCGCTCGTCTTCGCACAGGACCCGCGGCGGCCGGCACAGCAGGAGCAGAAGCTCGCACCGGCGCGGGGAGCGAGACAAAGCCCGGGAGAGGAGGAAGGGCAGCAGGACCAGGAGCGCCGAACGCACTGCCCGCCACAGAAATCGCTCCCGGGATCGTAGGGGTGGCAGGAGTAGGTCCAAGGACAGGGTCAGTCGGAGCAGGAGCAGGGACAGGAAGAGGGCGAGGGAGAGCAGGGAGCGTCAGAGTCACGGTAGCAGCAGCAAGCACAAGCAGAAAGCCTCTAGCAAGGATAGGGACAGGAAGAAGGATCGGAGCGCCAGCCGTGACAAGAAGGACAAGAAGCGAGAGAAGGAGAGGGAGGAGAGAGAGAAAGAGTCAGATAGGAAGAAGGAGAAGCAGAAGGCCAAGGAGAGGGGAAAGGATAGGGAGGTGCCGGCCGCGGAAGAGAGCAACGGCAAATCCCGGAGACGGAAAGAGGGCGGCACAGACTCTCAGGGCGACAAGCGCTCCCGGCACGATAGCAAGGGTAGCAAGAAGGGCTCCGCTAAGTCCAACAAAAGGTACTCGGAGTCAGAGTCGAGCAGGTCCCCCACACCCGAGGTTAGCAAGGAAAAGAAGTCAAAGAAATCCAAACGTAGTCGCTCAAGATCGACGGACAAATCTCACAAGTCTGGTAAGAAGGCAAGCCGCAAACACAAGTCTAAGTCACGATCAAGGTAGTATTCCATTTTTTACTCTTTTTCTGTTGTATCGTGTGTTCTGGTGTGTGTGCGCGTGTGTTTTATGAATGCCTCGAAATCTTGTGTGTTCTCGACCCTACTGGTTTGCTGTCGGGGCTTGGTGTTTTTTTACATAGTTTTTTCCTTAGGAAACTGGTCTCTGTAGTGCCACCTGCTGGTACTGTGGAGTATATAAATTCATTTAAGTGCTTTGTGAATCATGTCACTAGTTCCCAAAGGAGGGTGAAAGAGTTCATCCTGAAATTAATGTGCTTTTTTGTTGTCATCATGAGCTGATGCTAACAGGCCTTTCTTGGTGTCAATTGGGGGTCAATATGACCCTTTTAAAAAGCGCTGCTGTGTGAGGGAGTGATTGTGATCTTTTTCTGCCTGTGTATGTCTGTCATGTTGCGTGAGTGTGTGCGGTGGCACAACTCCATTAATGTTCCCCTCCGCATCTCTGTTTCAGGTCCACGTCTCCCGCCCGGCGATGGCGCTGAGAGCACGGCGTCCTGATATGTGCACTTTTAAATTCCATGAGTTTTACGGGCTTGTCTCATTATAGAGACAGCGGTGTAGGTGAACTCTTCCCCAAGCCTCCTCCAACCCTCCCCCATTTTTGTAAATATGTGTTATTTTTAAGTGCGAGTCGGCAAACACAGGACATTTTGAATGCTAGGTTTCTGCTTCGTATCATGCAAAGCTCCAAGGCTTTGTATAGTTCATAGAATCTTGGAAGATGTGTCATTTTAAAAAGATTAACCGGATCAAACGTATTAATGTCTATTGTCCAATAAAACTGAAATGGTCCCTTCTCCTGGGTATAATATTTGTCTGCAGTATTGTTTTCCCATTATGATGGCCTTGCCCAAAGCCTGCTCAACACAGAGCCACACTGACGGCTTGATATGTCTTCTGCTATTTTGTTTGCCACGCTACTGGAGTAGATGAGTGGATGAATAAAAATGAAAAGGGTAGGTTAAATACGCTTCACCTGGCTCCCAAACTGACCACGTTACCTTAATACTTTCATCCTTGTATGTTTGTTTACTTTGAATGAACAGCAATATTTTTCTGTTAAATAGATTGCTCCACATTAACACCCTGATGTCATTGTTTTTCTTTTAATTGCATTTAGATTTTTCAATGTGCTCTGAAATTCAGTGTCGAAAATATACTACTACAAATAGAAGTACAATAGTTCTATATAATTCCTAAATACACTAATAAAGGCAGAAGACATTTTCACTTTAAAAAAATAAAATGGAAGCCAATTATTTTTTCACTATTTGGCATTGAATTCCATTTCTTTCCAATTATGAAATACACAGTATTGAATGAAGAGAACAGACAAATCTCAAACTTGAATTTAGATATATGTATGTGCTGTACAAGCAGGCAATGATGGAAATGTGTTTTGGAGAACAAACACATTCCCTAAATAACAATTGCATGTGTGTGAATTACGTTAAATGAATTACATTACAATTTTCTAAATGTTGACGTGTTTTGCAGTACTATGCTGCAAGTGTTTTAGTAAAATGGATGTGTATGTGCCACGTAATTTATGGATCCAGTTTCCGGAACCTGTAGTTGGTAGGAACTGTCGATGAGCGGTAAAGTTTCCACACGAGCAGTATCTGAGTGGACATATCTCGGTCACACTGAGACTATTGACATGTAGGTACTGAGAATTTGTTGTGGAAACATGTATTTAAAGAAGTTTGGACGGCTCATGTTTGGGCTTTGTACCTGCTACCCTACAAGTCCGGTGAAAGCTGCGACTATATCAACTTCACCCAGGACTGCGGTCAGATTGATTTCAATTTGTAAACATCGCACGCATTTTCTGGATCGTCGTTCTCAAATGGGTCTTGACCATGCAAGGTACTGTTTAGTTATATTCACGTTTAGTTGGCAATATATCATATTGGCTATTCTATATGAATCCAGCTTAGATGGATCCTCTCACACTTAGATGTCACCGATTAACAACATTTACTGCGCTTCGGGTTACCTATTTCTGGTACTCTGCGCAGCAATTCTCGACTGTTTAGGGGAGTACCTTCTGGAAAACATGTAACTATTCAAAACTTCATCAACCGTGGCACCAGCTTGATCGCGTGAGAGACATAAAAGAAATCAGACAGGGAATTGTAACGTTTGGGGCTCTCCATGAAGTACTAGCCATATGTACGAAGAACTGGCTCTATGTATGTCGTAATTATATAGAGATTATATCTTCCCCCTCTTTAATTAGCGTATTTTGTTCTGAAATCATATTAGCCACTGACTGTTGAGAGTCTACTTTGTTATGGATGTGTATTTTTTGCATTCACTTTTTCATAGTTTTCAGTTATCCTGACGGCAACATTAATCTCAGCATGGACGAAACGGAAACTGGAATACTCAATAGGAGGGCATATTCGCATTTGAACAGGCGAAACCCATATACAACATACTTCTCAAGATGGCAGTGATGCCACTTGCGTACTTTTGATTTACTTGCTTATTTCAGATTAAAATAAATGTTGAAATATATCTATTTAAAATAAGTCAGTTATTAATTAATGCTATTAAATATATGTTCATTAACTGTAATGGTAATATCCAAGAAGAAAATATAATGGATAACTTGCAAAAATAGGGCCTTGGCAATAAGAAAAGCACTAGATAATAATTGAATGCCTGATGAAAACGTTTTTGTTTGAAGGGTTCGATGTTCCTCCCAGACCACTGTGGACCCGAAAGAGGTGAAGTGGTTCCAGCTTCTGGCCAGTAAGTGGTGGAACGAGCAGGGGGAGTTTGCCGCCCTTCACTCCCTGAACGACCTCCGGGTGCCTTTTATACGGTGTGTGTGTGTATATATGTAGGATGCTATAGCCATTCGCTTATTACATTGGACATGGAATCTTTGCCACATAACTTACTGACTGTTATTTGAAATCTGTGTAGGGGAAAATGGTTGGAATTTTAACAAAAGGTTAAAAGAGATAAGATTATTTATCTACGAGTCTTGTCTATCATGAATAGTTTGTTTATATAGCTTAACTGTCAAACACACCCACATTTGTAGTAAGAGAAACCCTTCTGCGTATTATTCCCGTGTTCAGTGGCTACTCGAGGATCTTCATGTGACCCCGATTCTAAGAACCAAGGGCAGTTTTTCCCCAGTTTTTCTTGTATTTGCAACTTCTATTATGTAGACACCACTCGTGAATTAAATGGAAGAGACCGCATTCACATTGTAACAGATCATTGTTGTGTCAGCGTAAAAAATGTGTAGGCCAATGGTTTGTGCGCAAGAGTAAAATTTGTTATTATGGCGTTTGTCAGGGAAACTTAGGGGGCTTACATTTCTGCCCCCCTCCAAATTCCTACAGGCCCAACCATTAACCCATTTCTGGTTACGCCTCTGGCTCTGAAAAGTGGAGGAACACACGTTACATTTTCTAGGGGAGTAGGAAAATTAGCTGTGGTTGAGTGGCAAAGCGCTGTCCAGGTCAACATCCCTCCACTGCAGCCCTTCTCCTACTCCCCCACCCCCCTTAGCTCTTCGTTCCGAGGCAGCAGGAGCTCCAGCGGCGAGGCAGTAACGAGGGGAGGACGCGCGTCTCCCCCTGGGGCGACAGCAGCCATAGTGTGGGGTCAGCGATTGGTGGTGGAGGAGTTCGAGGCAGGGGTATGAGGATGAAGTGTGAGATTTACAGCTGTCATTTAGCTGGGGGAGGTTGTCAGAGGGAATGAGTTCGTCCTGGGAGACCATAGTGGGAGGGGGTGGGTTTTGACAGCCGTAGATGTGGGGAAAACACACACACCATGTCTTGAGAAAATGGTTGTGATGGCCGGATGTAATAGCACATTGGCTCCTTTTCATCTTTAATAAGCCTCTGTTGCCAGTATGAACTTGACAACAGCAGTGCTTTAGGGTCTGTGGGCCTGAGCCGAAACAAACATTTCCATTTTATGTGTGTGTGTGGAGGCTGTAATCACAGGGTGACATTTGACCTCTTCTCACATTTGACTTCTTCTCTTTCAGTGATAATTTGATGAACACCCATGGCAGGGGGCAGCCAGGGAAGCCCTTGGCAGAACTCAGGATATTGGATGTGGGCTGTGGAGGAGGGTTGCTCACTGAGGTAAAGTTTGTGTTGACAGTATGTTATAAAGTTCACTTTTCAGGCAAAACAACAAGGAAAACTTAAGTCTGCAGAAACTTCTCAGAAGACTGGATAGCGATTGATTATCCAGCATACAGTAAACAAGTCAAAAAGTGACGTGCCATGGGTTGTTCTGAAGTCACTTTGTTGCTTTTCTCTTTTTATAGCCCCCTCGTCAGTTCCTGAAATATTGCGTCTTCTCCTCCAGATGCACATAAGGAAACATAAGATGCTACGCTGTCATGACCCTAGTTCTAGGTCATAGGTAACAGACTTGCTAATCTGAGATGCCACTTGTTACTGCTCAGCTTTAAATGTAAGGACCAGAAGAGAGACAAGCAACTTCACCTTGGAGCTCTCTGTAGCTGAGTGGCTTCTGTTGTGGCCTACATCACGACTAAGAGTGGGCCTTTCCCTATCCTTGGCTTCAGTGAACAGTCTAAAGCAAATTCAGGCCTAAATGAGTACATATATTACACCAGATTTTAGAGAGCGTTTTAGCAGGTGTCTATTCTGTCAATACAATGTTATTGGTGTTCATGATGCAATTAATACACAGATAATTATTAAGATAATCATAATTATTTATCTATTTTCTTAAATCTGTCTTCTACAACAGACATTCAGTCTGATGCTACTGTGGACAACCAAACTCAGACTGTCATCCCTCCCTATACATCTGCCTCAAAACTCCCAAATGTTCAAAATTATCAAATCAAATGTAGCATTATTTTGAATGTATTTCTGCTTGTGACGCCAGCTTTTCTTTTCTGTTATTTTTTTATTTGGCACAAATATATTTAAATGTCAACTGTGTTTTTTTTCTTTCTTAAATGGACTGGTCAGGGTTTGGTGGATAGGACAGCTGGTCATGTGTTGTTTGGTTGTTTGTTTGTTTTGGACAAATCTACAATTGCATTTATCTCCCTAATCTTTATTTGAAGTGAGGACGTACCAGCAGCTTTGTTTGATTTGAGAAGACCATTTCAGATTTAACATTGTTCTCTCCATTTCTCTCTCTGTGTCAGTCTCTCTCACACACACACATTTTATGTTAGGGTTTTAACTGTGTATCTGTCTGATGGAATCTTGTTGTTAGGAAGATGCCCGTCAGAAGAGATCCACTGTAACTGCATGTAGAATAGCTGCAGGCGAGCAGGCAGGACTTTGAAGGCCAGACGTGTTGCTGTACTACACACATTTACCAGCTGGGGGAACTGCATTGCAGGCTCCTTATTATTATCATTCTCTATATTTGTCTTTCATTTTCTTTTTTTGTCTTAATTTTTTCGTCTCTGTGTTTGTCTCTGTGTGTGTTTCTTCATGTCTCTCTCTTTCGCTCCGTCTCTCTCTCTCTCTGTCAGCCCTTGGGTAGATTAGGTGCATGTGTGCTTGGCATTGACCCGGTGGCAGACAGTATTGGAATTGCGGAGGTGCACGCGTGGCACGACCCGGACGTGCGCGATAACGTGCGCTACCGCTCCATCACCCTGGAGGAGCTCTCTGAGAAGGGGGGACAGGGGGCGGGGCAGTTTGATGCCGTGGTAGCGTCCGAGGTGGTGGAACATCTGGCCCAGCTGGAAACCTTTGCTCTCTGCTGCAACCAAGTGCTCAAGGTAGTTCACGTGACTTGATTTCCCACTCCTCAAACACACTCTCATCATGTGACTTGCGTACGTGTGTGTGCGTGCGCAGACTTGTGTTTATTGGTCTGTACATGAGTGTGTGCGCATGCTTGTGAAGTGACCGAGAGAGCATGTGTTTCTGACTCATAAACCTATTTCTTCTGAGCTCTGTAACATACTAATGGTCTGATATCAGCCTCTAATCTCCCAGGGAAGTGTGATGGAAGTCAGATGACTTGGGAGAAAAATAGGGGTTATCCTCCCCAGATGCAAATCATTAGGGAAATGCTGATAGTTTATAAGTCAGTAACATACAGTACAAGTCAAAAATATAAACACACCTACTCATTCAATTTGGCAGCAATTTGGGCTGTTCATTCCTGTGGCGGTCCTCATGAAGCTAGTTTCATAAAATGTTCCAGATTGACAGACCTTCATGTTATGTAATGCTTATTTGAACTGTTCTTGCCCTAATACCAGCTACAGTACAGACCTAATGATGGTCTAATGAGGGTACACCTACCCTAACTTAACCTAAAAACAAGGCACACCTCTTAAAGTTGTTGACTTTCTGATGAAGCTGGTTGAGAATGCAAGGAATGTGCAAAGCTGTCATAAAGGCTATTTCATGATCAAGGCTATTTTGACGAAACAACAATATGAAATCTGAGGCCTGTTTAACACTTGGTTGCTACATGATTTGATTTGTGGGTCCAATTCCCAATATTGTCAAGCAAGAAGAAAAGTATGCATTCCATATGCATGCACTGCAGGTTTAGTAGAAACTTCTCAAACACAATGCAACTAATGACAGTCATTTTCATTGGTTGAAAGATAATATTTTTACTTTACTAATAGCATAGGAACAAGCAATAATGACCAAAAGATCTTTAGTTAATTTTTCAAATAATATTTTTCTACAAAATGTTTCAGTTACTACCATATTCCCCATCCAAACTTTCCTGACTGTTTGTCAGTCAGCTTGCATTGACTTGTAATCTCCTTGTACTTGTGTACATGCTAGGAGTTCTATCCTTCCCACCCTAAATCACCCTGGAATCACTAATACTATACCTGTTAAGTAAGGCCTGATTGAACCCTACCCCTTGGCCTGTAACCTTCTCCCCTGTGCAGCCAGGCGGTTCCCTTTTCATCACCACAATTAACAAGACCTGGCTCTCATACGCCCTGGCCATCGTGGCGGCCGAGGAGGTGCTACGTATCGTGCCCCAAGGGACTCACGCTTGGGACAAGCTTGTCTGCCCGGTGGAGCTGGAGCGCCTGCTAGAGTCTCGTGAGTCCACTTTCACGTTTAATAAGTCATCTTTTTCTAGTTAATTTTAATAAATAACACGTTACTCAGTTTCCCTCAGTGCAACCAGCTTTTACCAAAGCTGATGTGCAAATGAACCTCTAAATACAAATTCTGTTTATGAAGATGATTATTCTGAATCATATCAAAACAGATTTTGTAATTTTTCACCTCTTAATTAAGTAGTCAAACGTTAATAGATTATGCACATAATTGTAAAGAGATTTCAATTTGAAATGTGCCTAATGTTTTCTTTTTTGAAAAGGCATGTTTATCTGTTTTTTGTTCTTCATTGTTTACTGCAATGGATCTATCTAGTATAGAAGGTCTGAAAATGTGGAGGCACACAATACAAAATAATTTATTGATTCTTAATTAAAGAACTAAATGCAAATATTGTTTCTGATTATGATATATGATTTATTGGGTTAATAGGATTGGACACTTGCTGTAATGATTGATAATGCTGGTGACTGACATTGACTATGCAATACCTGACAATGTAATTATACGATAACCCATTATTATTGACCAACACGTGAATGTAGACTCAAAGGACTTATCTTAAAGTAACTATGTTGTTAATTAGTTACTTTTAAACATAGCGTTCCCCAACACTGCTCGTCTATAAACGTTCTGCAATCTGTCATCTGGTTTTGTTAACAACTGATTAGGATCCTGATTGGGAACTCTCATGCAACCATTCCCCCTTTCTCCATCTCTTTCATCCCAGACGGGTTCCACGTGGAGTCAATCAGGGGTATGTTGTACAACCCCCTGTCTGGGGCCTGGAAGTGGACGGAAAACACCAGTGTCAACTACGCCCTACATGCCGTAAAGCTCAAGGAAGACACAAGCCCAGATGATGATGATGACCCCACCGTGATGGTGGCCCAAGCCAAAGCCAGACGCTGGTACAGTTAACTTTGACTGTGGGAAATGGATGGCAAGAGGGGGGGAGAGGTCCACTGTATTTCCAATCTTCCTGAAGTGACATAAAAGACGATGGACCTTATTAACACACAGCCTCTGGGAAAGTGACCTTGAGAAGGTTCTAGAACCAATTACATGATTGTGGTGTCTTTCATTTAAGCCCTGATTACGTGAAGAGTGCCCCTGAGTAAGGCTTTTAGGGATGTCATTACATCGTTATTGTATGAGTGTTTATCCCCATGATTTACCGATTTAGGCAATTTGAAAAATACCTGTTACCTCCTAAATCGTTGTGTACGTATTGTTTGCTTGTTATATGATATTTTCTGTCTGATGAATAGGTCACTTATTTTGACAGTGTGCAGATGTAGTCTAAATTGTTGATGCAAGGTTTCGGTTGTAAATGAATACTGATTGGAAATCCAGGATTGATTTGGACTAATAAGATCTTTCGAATTAGAAGTCTTTATGTATTCAAGATTCTTTTCAAATGTCTTTACTACTAATTCCTTAAAACTAGAATTGGAGATCGGTCTGCCTCTGCCTCTATCTCTTTGTTGCCATGGTCATGTTCAGATTTTAATTGGCTTCTTGCTTCTAACTATTATATAAGACCCAGAAGCCTTCAGATGAAATCAGCCATCCTTGCATGCAGTACCAAAACAGGTGCATCATTTACCTGAGGTTTTAGTGTTTCTAAGATTGAGAAGTAATATTTTTAGCTGTTTTGTATGGAATTTGACAGGACAATTGTAAAATTGCAATGTAAGAGCATGCGGAAGGCCAGGTTTAAATGAGATTAAACACTAATCTAACTCTTGATATGAGCGCTCGCTCACAATTCCGCTGGAGTGCGCACGCTTCATGCAGCAGTGTGGAGCGGCAGCTGGACCCCTCTTCTCGACTTCGACGTCCAGCGCCGTCGCATGGACGTATTCGCTAGGGGGAGCCCTCGAGTGGATGTTCAGCAGAACGGACGGACGGCATTAGGGGCTACATCCCTCAGAGCCAGGGGCGCAACTGCACATTTGCTGAGGGGTATGCAAGATCAATGTTGGCGCCCCCAAATCCCCCACACCCTGCTCCACATCATTTAAAATGCTAAACAAAATGAAATAAAAATGTTTCCATACATAATACTTTAACAAAAAAAGCTTCTGATTCTTTATAACGTTTTATGAAAGATTTTCAAATAATGATTTGGGCACAATGACGCCCCCCCTCCCCCGTGCGGCGCCCCCATGCCCTGCATATGCTGCATACTCCATTTTTGCGCCGCTGCTCAGAGCGATGTGGATGTCTAGCACGGTCACCTGGACGTCCACGCTAGGAAGTTTAGCAGTACGGACTGGCGATCAGTCACATATGTTCCTTTTTATTTACATTAAAGAATTTAGAACCCCAGAAACATATATTTTAAACTTGTAACTACGTTAATATTTTAGGAAAAACAGGGTTATTATCAACTGATAATAAATACATATAAAAGATAAACGCTGTTATGACACTTGATAACCATTCAGTTTTCAGTATGCGTCTTTTTATGCTTTCTGTTTATCAATAATGGGTTCGTGTTATAGGGGTTGGAGCCAGCGAATCATACACTTGCTTGTCATAGTGGTCTTCTTAATTACATAATATTTTTCATGTTTTTTTTAAATGACACAACTAATGGTCGAGTGTTTAACAGCAGTCTACATTTAAAAGGAACTTCAAAATGTACATTGTACATCAATGTTTAGTAAACATTCAATGTTTAGTAAACATTTTTCTTATAAAAAAGTTTTTGTTTTTTGAGGTTTGTGTTTTAAATTCAAATGAATTGGACCTAGATTTACATTTACGTTTAGTATTTATATTTTAAAATTAAAATGTGTGCAAGTGCTATTGGATTTATATTTCTTTGTAATACTATTTATAATTGTTGTACTACTATTAATATATACATAAAAACACATCATCATATTTACAAAATCTAAAGACTTCAGTGTCGTTTTGGCCTAAAACAAAACATAAAAACACAGTGCAGGCAAGCCTGAATTCTAGCATCATCACAGAAAGTAAATATATTGTCATGGTATTATCATCATAGAATTTGACTGATGATATCTTCATAGTCAATTCCATTAATATTACATTGAAAATATGCCCTCCGCAAGTCGCTTTAATGTAGGACACTTTCCTGTCCGTCTGGACCATGCCCTCCATCCTAATCGCCCGTCCGTCCACCCCGTACAGCATTACTCATCGCCCGACCTGCTCAACATCTCGCTCAACGTCACTCATCGGGGGGTGTAGCCCATACCGGCAGTATGGCTGATGGTTAAGTATTGTCTTTACATGCTGTATATTTCAAGAAATGGATGTGCCTCAAGCTATAGCAAACGGATTGCTGAATGCTATTTAAAAGCGACTATGAATCCTTTTGAGATAGATTCATGGGGTGCGATGCTGAGTTGTAACGGAACAGGTTTGGGAAGAGCGGAGCGCATGGATGCAGGCGGCACTGATTTTGCACAGCTTACACTCGGGTGCCAGCGATGTGACGTAACTGGAATTCCAGTATAGATCTCTTACTCTAGCTTTGTTTTTCAACCTAAGCTTCCCAGTTGTAAGTATAGGCTATGGTCCAAATAATCGCAACGGGAATCACCTTTATACACTTCCGAATTTGCTGCAGAGTACCTGACTATGGCTCAAGTAGGCTAAAGCGTGCTCCTGCTAAACAAGCATACAAAACATCCGCAGATTGTGATTGAAATCCATGGGTATGTTCCGCATTTAACTGACTAATGTAGAAATAGCGTAACCCTGTGATCTTGGAAATTGTGATTTTGTCATAAAATTGTCCCAATAAAAACAACGTTACATAATTAAGTAAAACTCATAGACAATAAAATGTAATCCGTTACTATAAACTGTTCTGTTCATGGTTGTGTTTTCATTGAGGATTAGATGTTTGGGGAGTGCTCATTGAGGACCAGATGTTAGGGGAATGCTCATCATCGGAAAACAGCTGAGGCCTGATTACGTCACCCGTTTTCATTGGAACAGACAAAGGCTTTCCGAGTGTTTACGGAGAATGCCGAATTTGGTGCGGGCACCACCAGGGCGGAATATGTCTATTTCTTCTGTTTGGCAGGTTAAATAACACATTATTATGCAGCCTAGCACATTTGTGCACAACAAATGAAGCTGAGAAAGGTTTGCCGGAGGACACAAGCGGCAATTGAGAAAGAAAATGTGGCGTGCTGGTTTCGCCTCTTCCCGACCGTGTGTAGTTGAACTTGGGCGGAATCATAGCCTGCCCTTGGGGCTATGTGGCTCCGCGGACGAGCCCCAATCTCTTTATGGCTATATCGTCGCAATCCCTTTACAGGACTACGGTGGAATCATGTCGGGACTGGGGTCGGATTCCTGGTGGAAGAAGACTCTTTACATCACTGGGGGTGCCCTCCTCGCCGCTGCTGCCTACCTACTCCACGAGCTGCTTGCCATAAGGTACAGTGGCCAAAAATGCAGTAATGCAGTAATCCGCAAGGACTCTTTATAAACACTTTCTAGCTGTCTATCTTTGTGTTATACTTAATATGTTTTTTTGTGTGCATAGTAAAGCCTGTAATACTAGTATTATCTAATGATGAAGAATTGCTCCCGGGGATGGACTGGGCGTGTATTTGGTGATAAGCAATATGTCTCTGTCACCTTTGTCAAGCCTTTGATAGACCTCCGAAAAAGGGTGGCTGCGGTTTGTTTACATTTCTTTTATTTTGCCGATTCATTTCTACCTGCAATGTAAATTAGGTTGTGCAGTGGTTGGATGATATAGTCGGCCCGCCTCATGACACGAGATGGAAAAGATTTCCTATGAATTTGGAAAATCACGCGTCAGGTCGTGTGCCATGTCCTTTGACACAATTCACTTAAGCGTAAGTGATCTTTTCCCTTGACAAAGCTGCAGCGGTGGCACGATCTTTAACTTCCGTGGACATCAATAATCTTTCAAAGTGAGGGTTAAGCCATGTCTATTGTTTGCGGGACGAACGAATTTATTTGGAATCCTCTGAATCACGACGTGCACGCCGATTGATATAATTCCCCTATAGAAACCTGACGCGTTGAGAGTAACTCTGTAGCATGTGTTTGAACAAGGCACTTCTTTGAATTGTTCTTCTCGAGGGAACCCTGATCTTCCCAACAGAACCCTTTTAAATGATATTAGAAGGCCTCAGTTGTGTTCTTACTTTTAAAATGGACATCGATGTCCACATCGTTTAGCGGGTTTCAGCACCACTGTTCTATGGTCAGCGATATTTTGGAAAATATACGTTGTTTATTCTGTCATGGTCACAAACCTACCCTATTCATTTTTAAGCCATATCGGCTACGATTTACAGCTATAGTAGTACAGTGCATATTTATTTAGACGGTGTACTCAACCACTTTGGTTTTGATACCATGTTGACAGGTTAAAATTGAAGTGTATTTTCAAGCTAATTAGATGATCCATGATTTGATAGTAAGACCCTGTGTCCAAAAATGTTGGGACCCTGCATAAAATGTAAATGAAAACAGAATGTAATGATGTGCAAATAATTTATACCCTCCCTATATTCAATAGAAAATAGTACAAAGACAAAATATAATTTTTTATATATCGTATATCAAACATGAATGGGAATACATTACACTTTCAAAACAACAGCAATTGCTCTCCTCTGATCCCAAACACTTACAGAGAAATGTTAAAAGATGTGGTGATGCAACACAGTTAACATAAACACAGTAAACATGCCCTGTCCCAACGTGTTTCTGGTATCTAATTTAAAATGGGCATGTATTTTTCCAAAAACAATAAAATCTCTCAGTTTACAGTCTTTGTACTATTCTCAATTAAATATAGGAATAAATAAATAGCACATCATTGCCTTATGTTTTTATTTGCATTTTATGCAGCGTCCCAAATATTTTGCAAATAGGGGGTTGCACAGTGCATCCGTAAAGTATTCACAGCGTTTCACTTTTTCCACATATTGTTAAGTTACAGCTGTATTCCAAAATGGATTCAATTCATTTTTCCCCTCAAAATTATAAACATAAACCCCATAATGATAATGTGAGTTTTGGAAAATGTATAAAAAGATCTAAACATAAGTATTCACAGCCTTTGCCATGAAATTCGAAATTGAGCTCAGGTGCATCCTGTTTCCACTGATCATCCTTGAGATGTTTTTACAACTTGATTGGAGTCCACCTGTGGTTAATTCAGTTGATTGGACATGATTTGGAAAAGCACACACCTGTCTATATAAGGTCCCACAGTTGACAATGCATGTCAGAGCACAAACCAAGCCATGTCAAAGGAATTGTCTGTAGACCCTCGAGACAGGATTGTATCGAGGCACAGATCTGGGGGAGGGTACAGAAAAATTTCTGCAGTATTGAAGGTACCAATGAGCACAGTGGCCTCCATCATCTTTAAATTGAAGAAGTTTGGAACCACCAGGACTTTTCCTGGCGTTGGGGTCCCAGCCACTCCTCAGTGAAAGGCACATGACAGCCTGTCTTGAGTTTGCCAAAAGGCACCTTATGAGAAACAAAATTCATCACCTGGCCAGTACCATCCCTACAGTGGATCACGGTGGCAGCATCATGCTGTGGGGATGTAGTCAGGAGACAAGTCAGGATCGAGGGAAAGATGAATGCAGCAATGTACTGAGATATTCTTGATGGAAACCTGCTCCAGAAGACTGGGGTGATGGTTCATCTTCCAACAGGACAACAACACTAAGCACACAGCCAAGATAACAAAGGAGTGGCTTCAGGACAACTCTAGGGCCCAGACTTGAACCCGATTGAACGACTCTGGAGAGTTCTGAAAATGGCTGTGCACCAAGCCTCCCCATCCAACCTGATGGGGCTTGAAAGTTCCTCTGAAGAAGAATGGGAGAAACTGCCCAGAAATAGGTTTGCCAAGCTTGTAGCATCATACTCAAAAATACTTTAGTCTGTAATAGCTGCCAAAGATGCTTCAACATAATATTGAGCAAAGGCTGTAAATACTTATGTGCAAGTTTATATTTCCGTTCTTAATTTTTGCAAATCTATTAAAAATTTTGAACAGACTTTTTTCACTTTGTCAATATGGGGTATTGTGTGTAAAAGTTTGAGGGAAAAAATGCATTAAATCTATTCTGGAATAAGGCTGTCAGATAACAAAATGTGGAAAAGTGAAGCGCTGGGAATACTTTCTGGATGCACTGTACCTAGTCCCTTTTTTTAAAGCCAAAACATGTTTGGACAATTAGCATTACATCAGTCTTGTGTTGGGCGGGGTTGTTTACATCATTTTAGTTGGTTACTGGTGTCTGAAAACAAGAGGACCCAAGAAGTCTCACTGCATGGCAAACTGCCTATTATGCAATGTCAAGTGACCTGCTACATTGGGGCAAAAAAGTATTTAGCCAGCCACCAATTGTGCAAGTTCTCCCACTGAAAAAGATGAGAGAGGCCTGTAATGTTCATCACAGGTACACTTCAACTATGACAGACAAAATGAGAAAGAAAATCCATAAAATCACATTTTAGGATTTTTTATGAATTTATTTGCAAATTATGGTGGAAAATAAGTATTTGGTCACCTACAAGATTTGTGGCTCTCACAGACCTGTAACTTCTCCTTTAAGAGGCTCCTCTGTCCTCCACTCGTTACCTGTATTAATGGCACCTGTTTGAACTTGTTATCAGTATAAAAGACACCTGTCCACAACCTCAAACAGTCACACTCCAAACTCCACTATGGCCAAGACCAAAGAGCTGTCAAAGGACACCAGAAAATAAATTGTAGACCCTCACCAGGCTGGGAAAACTGAATCTGCAATAGGTAAGCAGCTTGGTGTGAAGAAATCAACTGTGGGAGCATTTATTAGGAAATGGAAGACATACAAGACCACTGATAATCTCCCTCGATCTGGGGCTCCACGCAAGATCTCACCTCGTGGGGTCAAAATTATCACAAGAACGGTGAGCAAGAAATGCTGAGTTGCATCCAAAGAACACCATACCTACTGTGAAGCATGGGGGTGGAAACTTCATGCTTTGGGACTGTTTTTCTGCAAAGGGACCAGGACGACTGATCCGTGTAAAGGACAGAATGAATGGGGCCATGTATCGTGAGATTTTGAGTGAAAACCTCCTTCCATCAGCTAGGGCATTGAAGATGAAACGTGGCTGGGTCTTTCAGCATGACAATGATCCCAAACACATTGCCCGGGCAACGAAGGAGTGGCTTCGTAAGAAGCATTTCAGGGTCCTGGAGTGGCCTAGCCAGTCTCCAGATCTCAACCCCATAGAAAATCCTTTGATAGAGTTGAAAGTCCGTGTTGCCCAGCAACAGCCTCAAAACATCACTGCTCTAGAGGAGATCTGCATGGAGGAATGGGCCAAAATACCAGCAACAGTGTGTGACAACCTTGTGAAGACTTACAGAAAAGTTTGACCTCTGTCATTGCCAACAAAGGGTATACAACAAAGTATTGAGATAAACTTTTGTTATTGACCAAATACTTATTTTCCACCATAATTTGCAATTAAATGAATAAAAAATCCTACAATGTGATTTTCTGGATTTGTTTTCCTCATTTTGTCTGTGTACATATGATGAAAGTGTAGTTGAAGTTTACATATGATGAAAATTACAAGCCTCTCTCATCTTTTTCAGTGGGAGAACTTGCACAATTAGTGGCTGACTAAATACTTTTTTGCCCCACTGTATACAAACTAAGACCTTTACCAATGAATGACCAAAGAAGGTAACATGACATGTTATAACAATGAAGACCTATATAGAGAATGACCAAAGAACGTCACATGACATGCTATACCAGCAAAAACCTCTGTAGTGAATGACTTAAAAAACAACAATAACATTTGTAGTGATCATTTTACTGAACTGATGCATTAATGGGTTGTACATTTTGTATATATAGTTACGTATTGAGCGTAATGAAAAGGAATTGAATCCATTTGTGTGGACAAGTAAGAGGATATGTAGATAGCAGGGCTGTGCACAGGAATTTTGAGGGGCCATTGCTCTGACCTGAAAAAAAGGCAAACCACCGGACGTTTCACCCTCGGAGGGGCAACTTGAGACAAGGAGGTGCACGTCCCTGGTAGATAGTACCATGAATTTGGGAGAGAGGATCTGATCTTTGCTTATTTGTTTGTGGTAGTCATCATTGAATGGTGACAGTAGATCATTGTGTCCTCTGTCAATCTTTATATCTGTTAAAGCCATCAGTGTATCTGTTCTTTGTCCAGAAGGTATGTTGCCCTTCTGAGTTGAAAAGGTTGCCTACAGTGATAAAGCTGCCAAGAATGTGGTCTGACTTTGAAATTAATCAATTCTTTCTCCGGCATCAGATGAATAATTCAAAAATGTATGTTAAAACTAGGGTAAGTGCACTGCTGCACGCCCCTGGATGGTAGGCTATGTTTAATTTATAAACTAAAACTATTTGTGGAACTATACTATATTAACCCATAGATGCTTGAAAAATAATATTTAGAAATTCTTCAGTAGCTTAGTTAAATAATCTTATCCATGCAGAAATTGAAATAGGAACTGGTTTTACCCCAATGTTTCTAAATTAAAGTAAATATAAACAAACAGTATATCCTCAAAACATGTACTAGCTTTTTTGTTTGACTTAGCTGGCAGTTCCTAATCTTTTGGAAACATTATCTAAGGAGTTTTCTGTAGAGCGTGAGAGGAGTAAGAGATACAGCACAGTATTCAGACAATGACACAAATTGTGATGTTTTGGCTTTGTATTCCAGCACATTGGATCTACTTAAAAACAATTAAAAAGATGTTACAGTGCAGACTGTCGCCATTCATTTAAGTATATTTACTTTTTTGAACCTCAACCTTGTAGGAATTACTGCCCTTTTTATACATAGTTACATACTGCTGCCACCAATGAAGACAAGACACATCCAATATGGTTAAACATACCCTCAAATTAAAGCATACAGTCATTAATTTAGGCCCATTCTCGTTATATTATTTCAAATTCAAAGTGCTGCAGTAGAGAGCCAAAACAACAAAACTTGTTTCAATGTCCAAGTTTTTCCAAACCACCATGTGGAAGGAATACTGTAGTGCATGGAGGACTACTGGCTCGTGTTCTGAACTTTGTGTGGTGAGCTTTCAGAGCTGGCAAAATGGGTGCTACACAAAGGAGTCAAAGTCCGGTGGCTTTTTCCAAACTTGTTCCCTACAGGATTAACAGCAGACTCCATGAACTTCATCAACCCTCCTCTGACCAACTCTCTCTGCTTAAAGCATGACCTGACTGAACCTCTCCATCAGCATTCAAATGCTTGTCCTCGATTTCTTGTTTGTTTTTCTGCTTTTGATGCTCTGAGAAAAGCACAATATTGTATAGTACAGATCCTTTAAGTCCTGTAAGTTGCCAGATGGAGCTGCCGTGGGTCTTACTTGTTGGTCCAGCACATCCCACAGACGTTCAATAGGATTGATATCTAGGGAACTTGGAAGCCAGGAAACACCTTCAACTCTTCATCATGTTCCTCAAACATTCCTGAACATTGGGTGCAGTGTGGCAGGGCACATTATCCTGCTGAATAAAGCCACTGTCATCAGGGAATACCGTTGCCAAGGGGTGTACCTAGTCTACATAAATGCCAGGACCCAGGGGTTCTTATCAGAACATTGCCCAGAGCAACACACTCCCTTAACCGGCATGTTGTTTTCCAACAGTGCATCCTGGTGCCATCACTTCCTCTGGTAAACAGTGCGCACATACACGGAAGTCCACATGTTGTTTTTCAGAGAACATGACTCATCGGACCAGGCAGCCTTTTTTCACTGCTCCAAGGTCCAGTTCCGATGCTCGCATGCCTCTTGTAGGCGCTTTGATGGTGGACAGGGGCACTCAGAACGGTCTGCAGGTACACAGCCCCATACGCAGCAGGGTGGGATGCAATGTGTGTTATGACACATTCTTCCCACAACCACCATAAAACACCTTGTCGCCGGTTTGTGGTTTGTCCTCCTCGAACCACTTTCGGTAGATACTCACCACGGCTGACCAGGAGTGCCCCACAAGCCTTGACATTTCTGAGATGCTTTGACCCAGTCGAAAGCAGTAACAATTTGTCCTTTGTCAAAGTCCTTCAGTTTTTAACTCAGTTTTTCCTGCATTCAACACGTTGACCACGAGAACTGATTGTTCGCTTGTCATCTAATCTACCGAGACTGTGACATGTGCCCATGTGCCGATTTGCTGTTATCTGCTTCACCTGCGAGTGGTCTTATTGTTTTGTTTCATCAGTGTATTATGCACCAATGAAGCTAGAAATATGATAATAATTTCCCCCTTAATATCCTTCCTCTATAGTTCTTGCTGACTGTGAAAGTAGAAACTCTCTGATCCTATCAGCCCCAAAACTGCTTTGTTCTCTAACAACCTGACCGCCCAGCAAGATTACTATACAATAGTTTTGTTTAATAAGGTGGTCCAATTCAAAAATGTTCCCAACTAATTGATCATCAGAATCAGATGTTTTTCAGAGCTTAGATCATTGGTCGTGAGACCAATTAGAGAAACAAAAAACGTATGCTGTCTTGTGGCCTCCAAGGGGACGAGGTGGTCTAGGGGATTCTTTAATAACCCTAAGCTGACAACCACAGTTTTGGTTTTAGATTAGACTGTGGCGCTAACTGAGGAGTGGCTGGGAAAATCCCGCGGGTGAATTGGTAGACACCGCTCAGGAAGCGGGGAGGCATTGTCAGCAGGGATTTCTTGATCTCATCGCAACTCCCTAAGGCAGCTTGGATTCCTAAATAACTTGGCACAGGTTTGCCAAAAATCTTAAACAATTCAGAAGAGAGGATGCATATAAAAAGGAATTGTGTAAATGCGGTCTACTGACTGATCTCCTCCAATCAGGGAAAGCCATGTGGTATTAGTCTCACAACACAAACAGATAACCTAGTGTTGGGATGAAAACTAAGATGATTTATAAACTGAAAAATGTGAAAGCCAGTGTTTTACGTAACTGCTGTCATTAGTTGGAACTAGATCACCACTTTTCAGTAAGTAGTTTTCTCCCTGGGTGTTTTCCAGGAAGGAGCAGGAGTTAGACTCTAAAGATGCCATTATCCTCCACCAGTTCTCCAGGCCAAACACGGGGGTCCCTAGCCTCTCACCATTCTGCCTAAAGATGGAGACCTACCTGCGCATGGTGGACCTGCCCTACCAGGTAAAATACTGTGTGTGAAGTCCCAGCCCTTATAGCATAAGACTTTAGAAAATACTTCTTCGAAATGATTATGCCCAAAGGAGGTTACACCCATCCCCCGGAAAACAAAACACATTTTAAAGGAGATTTTCCATCGAGCAATGCTCTCAAGTCTACGACCAGGCTATACTCTGTGTTCCCAAATATGTCGATACAAGAGTTTCTCACATTGCTGAACCCACTCCTGTTTTTCCGATGCAGAACTACTTTGACGGGAAGCTCTCACCACAGGGCAAGATGCCATGGATCGAATACGATAAGCAGCAAGTATCTGGGTCAGAATTCATCATTGACTTCCTAGAGGAGAAACTGGGAGTCAACCTCAACAAGAACCTCAGTCACCAGGAGAGGGCTGTGGCCCGGGCAGTCACCAAGATGGTTGAAGAGCACTTTCACTGGTGAGTTCATCCCCATTCCCACAGGTCCTTCATTGCGGCGTTTATATTACTGGAACCCTATTTAATTGGTGATTCATAAAGGGCACTGCTAGATAACTGGGTCTGATGATTGACTAAAATGTCAATATAAAATGTGTTGGTGCTGGGCATCCGTCCAGATAAGGCCTCTGCTCGGAAATTGCTAGGTCAATCACTCAGTGAATCGATCAATCACTTAGTCAAAAACGTTTGCCTACTGACAAAGAAATAATCAGTCTAGAATTTTCATGGTTGGTCATTTGAACAGTGAGAGAGAGAATAACAACAACAAAATCCAGACAAACATTTTAAATAAGTTATAAATTGATTTCCATTTTACTCTGTGAAATAAGTATTTGACCCCTTTGCAAAACATGACTTAGTACTTGGTGGCAAAAACCTTGTTTGCAATCACAGAGGTCAGAGGTTTCTTATAGTTGGCCACCAGGTTTGCACACATCTCAGAAGGGATTTTTTTCCACTCCTTTTTGCAGATCCTCTCCAATTCATTAAGGTTTCGAGGCTGACGCTTGGCAGCTCGAACCTTCAGCTCCCTCCACACATTTTCTATTGGATTAAGGTCTGGAGACTGGCTAGGCCACTCCAGGATCTTAATGTGTTTCTTCTTAAGCCACTCCTTTGTTGCCTTGGCGGTGTGTTTGGGTCATTATTATGCTGGAATACCCATGACCCATTTTCAATGCCCTGGTTTAAAAAAAAATGCTTGTCCATTATGAATTAGATACCAGCAACACGTTTCAAAAACATGTGCCAAGTGCATCTGCATTGTGTTGCATCACCTTGCATTTTAACAATAAGTGTTTCGGAACTGAGGAGACCACTTCCTTTAGTTTTGAATGTAAATTGTATTCCCATTCTTGCTTTATATAAGAATTTTGATGCTCAACAGTTCTGTTCTCTTTTGTCTTATTTTCTGTTTTATAATATGCCAAATTTGTTCAACGGGTGACAGGTCTGGACTGCAGGCAGGAAGGTCAGTTTAGCCTCTGGACTTTTACAATGGAGCCATGTTGTTGTAATACAGTGTAATACAATCACATGTACATGAGTATTCACAGCCTCAGCCATGACACTCAAGATTGAGCTCATGTGCTTCTTGTTTCCACTGATCATCCTTGAGATGTTTCTACAACTTGATTGGAATCCACCTGTGGTAAATTCAGTAGATTGGACATTATTTGGAAAAGAACACACCTGTCTATATAAGGTCTAAAGCGGTCTATTTAAGGTTTGCGGGTAAAGTCAACTTAATTCCAATTTACTCAAGCAAATACTTTCGTTCAAAGTATTCGTGATCACATGGTGGTTTACAAAGAAGAACCAGCCTGAATAAAGTTATTAAATGAAAAGACACTGATGCTTTACGTACAGACAATTTTATAAGCTTGCACAGGTAGACCCCACCCTACACCTGTATCAGTTAATCAGAAGTATTGGCGGGAAAACCCACCAGAGAACAAAAGCTCTGTAATGATGATGCAGTGTTTGCGAAAGCAGACGCAAGGCGCAGTCGACATTCACAAAAACAATAACCAACAAAAAACCCAAAGTAACACACCAGCTTATAAAGACTCAATAATTACACTGCCCATCAGGTGTGGAATGTGTAGTTAATTTCCTCTTGGGAATGCTCTTGGGAGTGCTTTCCAAATTGCCACAGGGGGTAGCCCCACCGGAGTCGTAACAAGCTGCTTATGTTCTCTCAAAGCCACGTAAATCAATACAAAACGGAGGATGTAAATACATGTAATCAATATACAAAATGGGTGACCTAACCAATATGTTTACAAACATATACAGTGGGGAGAACAAGTATTTGATACACTACCGATACACTACCAATTTTGCTACTTACTTTTCCTACTTACAAAGCATGTAGAGGTCTGTAATTTCTATTATAGGTACACTTCAACTGTGAGAAATGGAATCCAGAAAATCACATTGTATGATTTTTGAGTAATTAATTTGCATTTTATTGCATTACATAAGTATTTGATCACCTACCAACCAGTAAGAATTCCGGCTCTCACAGACCTGTTAGGTTGTCTTTAAGAAGCCATCCTGTTCTCTACTCATTACCTGTATTAACTGCACCTGTTTGAACTTGTTACCTGTTGAAAAGACACCTGTCTCTGATGAGACAAAAATAGAGCTTTTTGGTCTAAACTCCACTCGCCGTGTTTGGAAGAAGAAGAAGGATGAGTACAACCCCAAGAACACCATCCCAACCGTGAAGCATGGAGGTGGAAACATCATTCTTTGGGAATGCTTTTCTGCAAAGGGGACAGGACGACTGCAACACATTGAGGAGAGGATGGATGGGGGATGGATGGGTCGTGGCTGGGTCTTCCAGCATGACAACGACCCGAATCACACAGCCAGGGCAACTAAGGAGTGGCCTTTGTCTGAGGCCATTTGAAGGTCATTTATCACCTTCACAAGTGCAGTCTCAGTGCTATGATGGGGTCTGAAACCGGATTGGAGCATTTCACAAACATTGTTTGTCTTCAAAAAGGCATTAAGTTGTAGAGAAACAAATTTTTATAAGATTTTGGAGAGGAAGGGGAGTTTCGATATTGGCCTATAATTCTTTATTAATTCTGGATCCAAGTTAGATTTTTTCAGTAGAGGCTTTATTTCTGCTATTTTTAATGAGTTTGGTACACTTCCAGAGGACAGGGAGCAGTTTATTATGTTCAACATTGGTGTACCTAGCACTGGGAGTAGCTCCTTAAGTAATTTTGTTGGAATCGGGTCTAATTGACAATTTGTGGGTTTTGAACTTGTTACTAATTTAGTGAAAGTGTCAAGTGAAATAGGATCAAAAAATTCAAGTATCCCCATTGATACCAGGTCAGGGGAGTTCTGTGCATTCTTAGGACCGGTAAATGTTTGAAAAATAGGCCTGCTGGAAGATTCGGTTATTTGTTTTCTAATGGTGATGATCTTTTCATCAATAAAGTCCATGAATTCATTTCTGCTGAAGTGAAGACCCACTTCATTTGTTGAACGTTGCTTATTCGTTAACTTTGTTCGTTAACTTCGTTAACTTTAACTTATTCGTTAAATTTGGGATTGTTTTTGTTCAAAAATAAGATGATCGAGCAGATGTGAGTG